>JAQIXU010001923.1:0-14406 GCA_034701245.1 Strigamia transsilvanica | reverse complement strand
AAAATTAATTAAATTGAAATTGGAACATGAAATTTAAAAACTAAATTTATTTTTATAAAAAAAAAACCAAAACACTGAAGCCAAAGTTGAGGTGTTGAAGATTTATCCAGAATTAACAAGCGGATAAACGAGGTTACATGTTGAAATTTCATTTAACATCGCATTTAGAGGCCGAGCTATGAATCTTTGTCATTTTGTACAACTCGCAGCATACTAGACCTTTTGATTAGTGTGTGAACTCAAGTGTACAGTGCTCTTGATGTCGGTTATTTCACTATTTGCAATGACAGTGTTTTCCTCTCACTCTGCCTGCCTCCTTTTGCCTGCCTATATATATATAGATAGATATATAAATATCACACGCAGCATTTGCTAAATTTTGCACCTGGAATGAACCTCACGTGAAAAAGTGCAACTTAAAAACCAACATGAATCCACCAGCATTCAGGTACACAACCAAATTAAGCCTAACTTAACCCTTTTTAATAGTTACCGCAAGCGAAATGGGAAATTGCATAAAGTATAAAATGTATTCAATGGTTTACGCAGAAACTTAAACGATATATACGATATATATTCCTGACTCTTTGTTTTTGACATTGGTAAAGTATACGATATATATGGTACGCGGCACGTGGGTGCCTGTCCGGGATTTTAATAAGTAGACGGAGACATTCAGTTTCAATCGAACACGTAACGGGTAAAGCGGGATAACGTATAACGAAGGATATACTTGGTGTCTAGTTTATTGGTTTATAGTTACTTAGGTGGGTGGTATCGGTGTGTTTTTATGTTGTTTTTTACTTGGTTGGTGTATAGAAAAAGGTATAAAACTAGATGCTACAATGTGATTAAATTTAATAGCGGTTTTAATGGCATTTTGGCTCGCTTTAAGATTGCAATTATAATAGTCTTTGAGCAATTTTTTAATTTGTAAAGCAAAGTTGATAGCAGGGATGGAACAAGTGATGTTTTATAGGTGTATTAAAGGATAAATTGGTGGATTTTTATTATCTTTCCACATATTTTAAATTTTTATCCAAAACCATTTGGTTGATATGATTTTTTTTTAATTTTTTTTTTTACATTTGAGTGTTTTCAATAGGTGTAATTGATTTTTTTATTGGGACTTCCCACTCGGAATTGGAATTTTGTATTTCACTGCTCTTGATATGTGGCAATTCCATTTTCTATTTTGTGAAAAAAGTAATTTTGTATTTGAATGTATATTTAATGATTAATAGAAACCACGTTTTTTTTTGTGTGGATACATACATGGAAAGAGCATTTTATAATGGATATTTTTGCTATTTATTCGTCACCCAAAGCAAACTTCCATCACGCGACAAGGCGAGCACAATCCGCTGGGATAACTCTATCCGCCATTATTATGAAAATTGATGGAAATTAACATTGGAATAAATCAAAAATTAATGAAAATCGATCAATTCGCAGCCGATGCTTTGTAGTCCCGCAGTTCAGTGCACAATTCGTCAAGTTTTCGGGTCAATAAAAGCAATTTGCGGCTACCCCAGCCATTTTTATTGCATAAGACCCCAAGAGTGAGTTGTTATTAACGCTATGTCTAGCGCGGCCTTGATATAATGTTTTGGTTTTTACTCAACCAGTGTTTAACATAGGGGAGAAAAATATGAAATATTTTGAAAATGATACAGTTTAACTTCATATAGTATAAGGTTGGGGTCGTTACGAGGTGCCTCGAGGCTTAATATTGTGTTATAATCGTTGTTTCACAAACTATAGAGTACACCGTGAGAAAAGAAACGCTGGATTTTTGGTTTAACCCTTTAAAACCCAATGTGAAGTTGGATTTTTTTGTTTATTTGGATTTATTTAGGGAGGGGATTTAGATTGACATGGAGGATTATTTATATCAGGTTAAATTACCTGAAATGATAATGTTTTTTTTGGTTTTTTTTGTTTTTTTTTTAATATTAATAAGTATTTTCTTAGAAATGCCACCCAAGAAAGAAGCCCAGCCCGAAGCAAAGCCTGTGATTGGTCGAATTGGTACCAATTTGAAAGTTGGAATAGTTGGACTACCCAATGTAGGGTAAGTGTAGAGTAAATTATATATAAGGAGTGGAAGAAAAAAAGTCCATAATTGAGGGTGGGGACATCATCTGGAGAATAATTGCAAAAATAATTTTTTTTGGGGGGGATTTTTATAGTTTTGGTTATTAATGCAAACTCCAATTAACTCTTGTCATTTAATTATGAAAGTTGGATGAGTGTTTTGTTGATTTTTTTTTTGTTTTCTTAATATAGGAAATCGACTTTCTTCAATGTCCTGACCAAAAGCCAAGCAGCTGCAGAGAACTTTCCTTTTTGCACCATTGATCCTAATGAAAATAAGTATTCTTTATGACATTACAAAAACATGACAGAAACAAAAATTTGTTTTTGACGTCTTCTTCCACAATATCAAAATCGGTGATGGCAGTGCCGGATTACCCATTACGCCAAGTAGGCACCGGCCTTTGGGCTTCATGCCTTTTAGGGGCCCCGCGACAATGGATCAAAATAATATTGAAATTTGATTTTGAAAAAGAAGTTTGCTGTTTCTGATGCAACAGTGCCAGCATCGCAATCGTACAATAATTTTTGAAAACATCAACGTTTGTTTTGTTTAATAAAATTGGTTTATCAAGATTTTGTTGTTCAAAACATATTAGGATATAATTCGTAAAGTGCAAAGGGGCCCACGAGATTTCGACAACCTAATGGCCTCTACATGGGTTAATCCGGCACTGTTTTGGGAGTGTAGGCGGCAAAAGTCGGGTGACTGAGTGGGATGGGGTGCCGTGGTTACGCCACTAACTATGCTTCTTTGTTTAGTGAGAATTTATAAATTCCATTAATTTAATTGTGTTATTTTTTTTTATTGTATATACGTAGGGTACCTGTTCCGGACACGAGGTTTGAATTTCTCTGTGAATATTTCAAACCAGTCAGGTATTTATTCCATATTTTATTGTATTACAAAGAAAAAACAATAGGTGCATTCAAATTTTTTGTTTTTACTGTTTTTGGTGTTTCTATAAACCGAATTGACACGAAAAACTGGCAAATTCTTGTCTTCTGTTGTTACTGTCTACAAAAACAGCAATAAACAAACTTTGAATGCATTTACTTTTTGATATTTATTTTGCTTTTCAAAAAAATTAATAATTTAAGAAAATGACATTCCTGTCATGAAAGAAAACCAATTTTTAAATCCACGGATTTCCATAATATAGAATTATGTTTTTTTTTAATGGAAACAAAAATATCCATTTTACAATTACATAGAGAAGAATTGATAAATAAATGATTTCGTACCAAATTAGGAGGTTAAAATGCTCCTACTTTGTGGTTATTACTATTAAAATTTTATCAACAAACTTGATAAACCATCTTGAATGAATATTTTATATGAAAAACAGAAATGTAGCAATTTATTTTTTTCTGTTTTTTCATTTTTTTGTTACAGTAAGCAGCCAGCATATCTCAATGTGGTGGACATAGCCGGCTTGGTCAAAGGTGCCAGTGAAGGACACGGGCTTGGAAATGCCTTCTTATCAAACATCAGCGCCTGTGACGCCATATTTCATTTATGCAGTTGAGTTTTTCTTATTTTTCTTGTTCCAACAGTCATAAATCAAGTCGTAGGACAGAGGTTCCCGATGTTTTTAAGATGGTGTAGCTGTTAGTGGGGTACAATATGGTGACGTACCAGTAGGTCAAACACCAAGAATCCAAAAAAAAATTAAAAATCTCCACAAATTCCAATCAGAAATGACAAAACCACAAAGTCCAACACCAAAAATCCATAAAATGTAAACATTTTCTCCAAAAAAATCAAAATTTCCACAAATAAAACCAAAATTCCATTCAAAAAATGAAAAATTTCTCTCAAAAAATTAAAAATTTTAGTGAAATATCAAAATTCTTTTCAAAAGTCACAAAATCAAACACCAAAAATCCAAAAAGTAGTCAAAATCTCCTCAAAAAAATCAAATTCTTCCGCAAAAAAATTGGATAAAATTTGCTACAAAAGTATGGAAATTCGCAAAATTTGCATATTAAGAGAGAATTATGGGATTTGAAAAATGACTCAGAATTTTGAAATATTTTGTTTTTTATATTTAATTAGTCAATGTTAAGAGAATTTTGGATTATTATCACAAAGAAAGTGCGCATTGAGACGTTCGTGTTTATTTGTCGAAATAGACGGATCCATCATTCTATTTCGATAAGTAAAGAGCAATTCTTCAACCCGGGTATAGTTCAGCTTGATGGCATCGTGCTCATCGATTTAGATGTGTTAGTATAATAGGTGTCACGAAGATGTCAGTGGGCATTTTTTTTGCCTGCAGGCTGACTGAAAAGGGAGTGAAAATAACTGAAATCACATTATTTGATTTTATCAACACCTTTTTTTGAGTTGCACCCAAACTGGGCAGCAGGGGGCGGTGTCCTGTCCATCAAAAGTGTTTGGTGGACCCCACTGGGGGGGCATGTTAACAGTTGTCACGGTTACGCCCTCTCTCTATAGGTGGCAGCGCCGTTGGTGGTGGAAATATTTGAGATGAGTAATTCCTTATTTTTCGCTTTTTCTTAATGCACTGCAGAGGTGAAGGCGTTTGCTGCCCTATTAGGTGTTGAGGTTAATTTGAATCTTGAAATGGAGTTTTCATGAGTCTTGCTCAAATGTGATTTTCATGTCTTAACATTGTAATAAAAAAATTGCAATTTGATGTTGGTATGAATCAGCACTTGCTCCATTTCACACATTTAATCTTGGGCCTTATTTCCTGTTTATGTTGCACTTATACAATGAATAATGTTACATTTATATTTAAATTTTTATTTTTTTAGAAAAGTGTAGTTTTAAGAGGCGGATTGGGCGTGTGAAATGCATTTTTTTTTATTTCTGGTCAGCGGGGTCCTTCTTGCGGCCCTTTTTTGAGCCCTAATTGAAAAAAAATGGATAAAATTTGCTATAAAAGTATGAAAATTCGCAAAATAATTTGCATATTAAGAGAGAATTGTAGGATTTTAAAAATGACTCAGAATTTTTCTTAAACAAAATTTTTGTTTTGGAATTAGAGGGCCCGGTACTTGCATGCCGCCCGTTTGTTTCAAGGACCGGGACAACATTCTAATTCAGGGCCCCCCCTTGCCGTAAGTGTTCCGCCCCCACCTCAATCCGCTCCTGCTGGTTTTAATAAAAATTTCTATTATTAGTATTTGTATTCACTTTCACATTGTAGGCAGAATGGACGATGGTCAGTTTGACTTTTGATCTCTGCCTAATGCTGTTTGCACTTGATAAGAAGTTATCGTCAATATGCAGCGAGATATGAATTTCTATAGTTTGCATAATTTATTGCTCTATAGATCCAATGGACAGTGGACAGTGGCTTGGAGGGGGGGAAGCTAGCTTAAGAATGGATAGGTGTAATTGTTGTGCAATTGTTTGATAATTGTAAGGCTTAGGTTTGTAGGATGACAGTAATTAGGAGGCAGTAGTGGTTTCTGGTTTGTCAAGGTTTATTTTGGATAATTTGCTTTGTTATCACGAAGTTGATAAAAATAATGAAAAATATTTTGTTGGATTTTTATTAGCGTAGTTTAATAAGTTACCCGAACTTCGGAAACTGTTTTTATTTGTGTATTTTGTCTTGACATCATAACAAACAATAAAATGTCCAAAAATCGAACTCAGAAAACTTACCGCTTTTAAGCTACGCTCTCAATGGAAAGAGGTGACAATTTTTATGACCGGTATTTGGCATGAGATTTGATGGGATTTGTCCAATGAAAGTTACCAGGCGGACCCTTCAGTGCAGTGCCGGATTACCCATTAGGCCAAGTAGGCACCGGCCTATGGGCCCCACGGCTTTTAGGGGCCCCGCGACAAGGGATCAAAATAATATTGAAATTTGATTTCGAAAGAGAAGTTTGCCGATTCTGATGCAATCGTAGAATAATTTTTGAAAATATCGATGTTTGTTTTGTTTAATAAAATTGGTTTGTTAAGATTTTGTTGTTCGAAACGTATTAGGATATAATTCGCAAAGTGCAAAGGGGCCCCCGAGATTTCGACGACCTAAGGGCCTCTACATGGGTTAATCCGGCACTGCTTCAGTGGTCCCTTCAACATGAGATTTTACGTGTTAAATATTATAACACGGCTGTGCTACGCTCTATAGCGGTTAGGACTAGCGGGAATTATGCCGCTACTCCACGATTAGATGCTCTAGAAATAAAAAGACTGCAATATTGATCCAATTTTGATATCAAATTGAAGGAATCAAAAATAGCAGTTCATTATTTGGCTCTTGAAGTGAGAAATTAATAAATAAATAAAAATATTTTTGATTCAAGGAGCCTTCGAAGATGAAGACGTCACTCACGTCGAAGGGGAGGTGAACCCTGTCCGCGATTTGGACATAATCGGCGAAGAATTGATACTCAAGGACTTGGAATATTTGAATAGTGCGATCGACAAGCTGGAGAGAACGGTGTTGCGCGGCGCGGAGAAGCCGAAAAACCGCGAACACGTAACTAAATTGCACTAAAAATATGGAAGATTTAATTAAACGAAAACGAAAATTTCAGGAATTGCTGGTTAAAATCCGCTCGCAATTAACGGACGAGCGAAAACAAGTGCGATTCTCTGATTGGAGCGCAAGTGACGTAAGTGTCCCCAAATAGTGAGTTTGGCCGTAATGAATGCCTTGGTCCAGTGCCCTTCTAATTTGGTGCCACTGCGGCTGAGGGCGCCACTGTTGTCGTCTGCCCTGTCATTAGATGCCATTACTTCGAGGGACATGGCTGCGGGTTATTAAACATCCCTTCTCCTCCTATTCCATCCCCCTGATGCTCGCCTCCCTCCACCCCCGCGCATCTTCCATTTACGAATCGGTTGGAAAAGCGACCGGCGAAATGGCGCGCTCATTTTTTTTTTTTTTTTTTTATTTCTTTTATATTTTTTTAAATTTAATTTGTATCGTCCTTTGGTTTGTTTTAGATCGAAATTCTGAATAAACATTTGCTGCTCACTGCAAAGCCAGCGATTTATTTGGTCAATTTGGCGGAAAAGGATTTTATACGAAAGAAGAATAAGTGGTAGGTTCGTTGGGGCTAGGCCCGGTCCCTGCAGTTTGCGCCCAGTTGTAATTTAGCCTAATATTAGGCCTAAAACTGCGAAATAATGTAAATAAACAACAATATACCGGTAATTTATGGCATGGTAGTGGAATATTGTTGTTTTCGATTTGGCTGAATAATAAGAGGATGAAACATTCATTCCGTTTGAAATGGTGCTGTTGAAAAATTAAGACTGTAAAAATATTTAGACTCTGAAAGCTTATGAGTACTAGGCTTAATTTTGAACTGGAAGAAGAAAATCGTCTGCGCAAAATGGGATGCGCGGTTTGAATTTAGCATCAAAATACCGGGCGCAAACTGTGGGTAATGCGCGCTTGTGTGTTTTTGGTGAAAGAAAAGTTAATAAATAAAAATGGGGATGTAAGATAAGGTTTTTATGGAAAATTAATTCGGGGGAAAAAATTTAGGGCCAAAAAAAATGCATTTTTAGACAAAATCACGCAACTCCTGTCGAGTGCGAATAGTGTAAAGTTTGTTAACAATCGAAGGGATACGCATTGGAGTTGACTTGGAAACGGAAATGTTGTGTTGATGTGCAATTTGTTGTGAACTAAGCTTAAAATGTGTTTGTTGTTTGTTGATTGTTATCGTTGTTAAGACGATGTTTATGGTTATTTTGTTGTTTTTAACGATCAAATTGATGTTTTTGTGGCCATTATTTGCTGTGTTGCGCGCGCGCTAGATAAAGGAATCCAGAATTTACTCAATTTTGTGGGTGTTTATTAGAGTTTTTTTTATAGATTTTTATGGAGTGAAAATAGTTTGTCTTTTTTATTGTTGTTATTTTTTTTTTCTCGTGTTTTTCTTTTGGGGGGTGGGGGTTTTTTGGATGAAGTGTGTTAGTAATGAGGTGTGTCGCCAGGGCGTCGCTGTTCGTAGCGTGTTCGGGAACTTAACCACTGACATTAACTTGCAACTACTACTTAATTACGTGATGTGTTTCTTCTGATTCAACTCTCATCGAGTTCTTGTTACTTAGAATATTGTTAAATGTCAGCTGCGTTGTGGTGTAGGGGTAACGAGTAATCAATTACACAATTATTTGAATAAATGATAAAATTTGAGAAATTTTGGAGAAATTTTGAGGAAACTTTGGAGAAATTTTGGGAAAATCTTTGAGACATTTTGGGAAAATTTTTGAGACATTTTGGAAATTTTTTTTAGAAATTTTGAGAAAATTTTGGAGAAAATTTTGAGAAAATTTTGGAGAAAATTTAGGAAAAATTTGGAGAAATGTTGAATGAATATCGACAAATTTGCCAAACTTTTCTTGAATATTGGAGAAATTTTGAGAAAGTTTTGGGCAAATCTTTGAGAAATTTTAGGAATGTTTTTTCAGAAATTTAGAGAAAAATTTAGAGGAAATTTTGGAAAAATTTTTAGAAATGTTGTATGAATATCGACAAATTTGGCAAACTTTTCTTGAATATTGATCAATTTTAGGAGAAGTCATACATTTTTGATAAATATTGTAGCGGGAGTGTTCGTTCCAGTACTGCTGAACTGGAACACTATATTTATTAATTACAGTGCACCAATACAGCATCCCTTTTTCCCAGCGAAGTTTACGCTGTTCGCTCAAATCGACTACCGGCACACATTTTTTTCCATTTCTCCAAACAAACTTTCTGTTTACTGATTACATTATTAAACTTCCTTTCATTTTTTAATTCCCAGGTTAATCAAACTCAAGTTATGGGTTGACGAAAACGACCCCGGCGCCGTCATGATCCCGTTCAGCGGCGAATTGGAAAACAAACTAATCGACATGGACGCTTCTGAAAAAGAGAAATTTTTAAACGAAAGCAAAACAACCAGGTGAGTGACTTCGCCAAGTCATTTGTCAAATTTTTTCCCCCTTCTGAGAAAAGTTATTTAAAATTTACCAAGAAAAAGAGATTAATAACCTTGCATTTATTCCCGCTCCCTCATTAAAAAGTATTAAGTAAGTTGTGTTTATTAAAGCACAAATAAGGCTTGTACTTAGCAATTAAAGCATATTGGAAATGTCGTGTAATAACAGCATCAAAAACTCATGCGTGATAGTAACAAATGTTCACTACGAGATTGTTTCTATCCTCAGCAATTTCCTTGCAGCTTTGGGACTGTCCTAATGACTGGTTAGCTCTCCTTCCAAGAAACGTCTGCCTGTATTTTTAGCTCCCCTATTTACTGCTTGCGACAGTCCAGCGCCCAAGTACCGAAGTACGAATGAACCCGTCTGTCCTTATTAATCATTACCGTAAGAGGTGCACCACGTTTGGTTAGGTTAGGTCAGGTTAGGTTAAGATTTCATTGTACGGTCAGTTGAATAAGCTTCAATATTTGATATTTAAACACTTGGCTGCAGTTTTTAAACAATGTAAACAATAAAAAATGTCGTCGTCTTAAAACTTTTGACCGCTACCGTTAGGTCAGGTTAGGTTAAGATGACATTGTACGGCATCGGCTTTTCAAAAACCTTGGCAGAGTCCATGGTTACCGTGGTGGTACACACGTGTACGCCATTACCGGCAGCTTTTGTTTTTAAAAACTCAAGGTACGCCAGGATAGAAAAAATGGTTTCCACATTGGGAACGTGAGAAATTTTGCTGTGGCTGTTTCTTTCGAAGGTCTTCGAACGGAGGCCGAGACGTCAAGCCAAAAACTTGTGTTCAATAAGCAAACTAAATATTTTCTACTTTTTACCTGTACACTCTATGCATGACTTGATTCTGCATAATTTCTTCAATGTGTACTCCTGCATAAATAGAAAACTGGAATAAATGTGTGATAGCAGGATTTCGGGAACTCCACTACAGTCTGTTCAACCGTTAGAGCGAGCGAACATTTTGTTAATAATAAAATAGTAAAGATAATAGACTTGTCCCCGAAATTAAAGCTCACCCTAATTGTTGCTTTGGAACAGTACAATTGCACCCGCTATTTCACAAAACACGGGTAAAATAATTGCTTGACCACTGAAGATGATTGTTTGATCGAAAGGCCTATGCTTTTGATTTATCGTTTGTAGTTTAGAGCGTCATTAATGTCATTAAAATCACTTTATTAGAAATACGGGGTGTGTTCTAAGCGTGCGTTTAAAATTTGAAGGCTCCCTTTATTTTTAGGATTGTGCTTTTATCGTTACTCGCGATCAATGTTGGAAGATTGGAACATCTTCCTGTTTCTAAAAGCAATTATTGATTTGAAAACATGGTATCATTGAGGAAGAAGTGGTAAAAAGCTGTCACATATGGATGCAAAAGTGTGCAGGCACACACTGGGATGAGTCATTTATCATTCAATTGATACAGATATGTTAAGAAATTGAGCAACAACTGCTTGATGTAATTGCATTGCCTATTGTGCTCTCTGAACACCTTTCTGTTTCAACCTCCTCCTCAGGGTTTTTTTATACCTCCTCATTTTCAGCCTTATCACACGTTGCTTGAGATGAGACCTACACACATCAATTTTATTGCTAGGAATGGGCGGGAAAAGACAGTATTAATCTTGATCTTAATGAAAAAATTACATCCTAACACGTTACAAGTTGAAGTAACCCTAATTTAGACATTTAGAGATGCAGAAACTAAAATGTAGACTTGCATTTCTTGTTTACAGCATCTGCTGATGGGTTGTTATCAGTTTTGCTGTAATGTACAAGATTTTAATCGGTAAGGAATTTTCCCTTGTTTGGTGTTGGGACAGCTGTCAGCCATAATGAGTTAGTAGTGACTCCAGGCCATTTTTTGTGGTCAGATATATTGATGACTTCACATTATTTACTCGAAAGATGGATTTTGGTCAGTGCCGGATTAACCCATGTAGAGGCCCTTAGGCCGTTGAAATCTCAGGGGCCCCTTTGCACTTTGCAAATTCTATCCTAATACGTTTTGAACAACAACATCTTGATAAACCAATTTTATTAAACAAAACAAACATTGATATTTTCAAAAATTATTCTACGATTTTGATGCTGGCACTGTTTTATCAGAACCGGCAAAGTTCTCTTTCAATATTATTTTGATCCCTAAAAGGCATGGGGCCCAAAGGCCGGTGCCGACTTGGCCTAATGGGTAATCCGGCACTGCTTTTGGTAAATCCAGTTTTCTCCTGCACGAAAATAAAACAAGCGTAGTTAAACGCTACGTTGATTAACCGTTCCCATAAGTACGGTACAGGCTCTCATTGAGCGAGGGATGCCTATTCAACGCGATATCCTTTACAATGCAGCTCTAAATTGGCCAAAACGACTGAATTCAATATCTAAATGACTAAAAAGAAATCTCTACATTAATCAAGAATTGTAAAGTACAGTCCGGATTTATTCAAGGATAAGTAAACACTGACAACAGCGCACCAATAATGCAGCAACCCCTAGCGCCAGAATAAGACATGAAATTCTAACACGAACACTAAAATAAATGTTTAAATTGACCGAAATGATTGAATTCAGGATACAAATTGCAGGGAAAATCTAGGTTCTGTCGATAGAGTGTGGGTGTTCTATTAGAGTAGGGGTCGGCCGTACAACGAATCAGGGGAACGTACACAGGGGATTTTCCTGACTCTTTGGCCGTATAATGAACATTGTAGGCCGTAAATCGAAAAAGTGCCATAATTATAAAAGGTCGTTATAGCGAAATGCCGTATAAAGAGCAGCCGTATAACAAGATATAGGTGTATTGCCGCAGGTATCAGTATCGGCTAATACTCGTTTGCCACTAATGGGTACTTCTTGGCCCGCAGAGCCTAAAATATTTACTATTTGACCCTTTACAAAAAATGTTTGCCTGTATTAGGGCATTCGCGGTACACAGAAGTCAAGCAGCGTTGGATGGGTGATCTTCCGAGAATCTCCGTTGTTTCTCATCCTTGTCTGATTTAAGGCACTGTTTCCATATGCTACGGGTTTTCTATGGTTTCCCAGTTGTCGCTGCGAATGCAGAGTTCGTTTTTCGAAGAACGCTCTTCGCATGGCCACATATACCACACGAGGGTATCTTTCTAAGCCGCCGACATCGAATAAGAGCTCTTTCTTTGGCCTCGTGGCTTCGGTTGTCGGTGGTATTTCTATTTTCGTGAAGATGAATATTTTAAAGCCGGGGTATAATGGCCGAGTGTTTGATGTTAATCTCGCCAGATGGCAGCTCACTCCGAATGAGTTCCCCTGCGAGAGTGTGGCAGGAGCTGAAGCAGAGTTTGGAGTTTAGAAAGAGAGGCGCTTTGTCTCTTCATACATAAATCAAGGCGTTAATTACAGTGGTCACAACACGCTCGCTCATAAGTCAAACGAAGCCAACCAAAATGAAGTCGGATAATTATAGAGTTCGCACTGTACTGTCACCAGAAGAGTTGCTCGTTTACTCACCCGAGGGCCCACATGGTTTAACAACACTTGATACAAGTTGATGTAACTATGTCAAGCCAAATGAAGGCCCATAAACTTGGGTTCAGCATGGAATGTTGGGCTTAGCTTGAATGGTTTTGGGAAAGAGTTGATGAATTGAAGATGAAAGAAATTGTAGTTTCCATTCAAGTGCAAGTGGTGATTTCCATTGATAAGGAAATTTCCATTTCTTAGGTTTTGGCCCTTGGGCTTTAAGTTTATAAATGGTAGGGTGTTGTAATTGATGCCCCTCCCCTTGATTTCCAACCCCACCTGTATTATCCTGTAAAACTGTCAGAAAATAGAAATTTAATATATAATTTTTATTTTATTACTTGGGCAAATATGGAATTTGCATTGCAGCTTAATGGGGGCATTATTAGGGCACAAGCTTCAGGAGTGGACTGTAATTTGAGTCCAGGCTTCTATTAAAGCACAAGCGACAGTAAGATCCAAAGAAAAACAATTGGGTTTTAAGTATTGGGATTTACGCAAATCATAAACCTCATTTATTTGTTATTCATACAATTAGTTGCGAAGTTACCGCTATTGCCGAAGTACTGTCTATCGGCTATTATTTGAGGGCGGCTCTTGATTGCAGAAATACAATACACTCAACCCTCTCTATACGGCGTTTCATCATAACGGCTAAATTTTTATTTACGGCCTAATATTTTCGATATACGGCCAAAAATCGGGAAATTCCATAACGAAATACAGCATTTCGCTTTATAACCAATTTTTCCGGAACCTATCTAGGCCGTAAAGCAAGGGTTGAGTGTATACTGAATTTTCGGTACGATAATTACTCTAGCCATAAGCAACATCATTTATTTGTTATTCATACCAGCGAAGTTATCGCTACCGTCGAAGTTCTTTCCGCACGATACAACTTACATGAATGCTGGAAGGAGGGAGGGAGATTTTGTATTTTGAATGCTGCTACTGTAGCATGTATGGGTCATTTTGTATAGTAATGACCACAGAATGTTTATGGTGCAGAACTGAGTGCATTTTCATGCATGTGTGGTTTAATTTCAAAACATGCATCAAACACGAAGAATATGACATTTTTTGAATTGAGACAACACCAACTGTGACAAGAAATAAATTGACTAGAAACCAACCCTTTCATTTATTGCCCAGAAATAAATGAACAGAGCGAAGGGAAAAAAAGATGAAATGCGGGGTATTGTGGTGAAGAAAACACCCCAGTAGGTGTGAGACATCTTTTTTTGGGTTCTTGTCTCTTTCGTCACCTAATAAAACGATTTATCAGTCGGTAGGTGTCCTCTTGTTTCATCAATGGCTGACAGTTGAGTTTAAATGAGGTTGTTGGCTTTGGAGGGGGTTTATGACATGTAGGTGTGCTTGGATAGAATTCAGTGTGCACATAGAGGGGAAATTGAATTAATTACAAATGATGTTTATGTCAATATTAAGATGAGAAAAGTGAGATTTTAATGGGTTGACATGGAGGAATGTGCAGTGTTCAGTATTTTGTCCATGTTGTCCTTTTATCGTGTCTGGCTGGAATAATGACGTCATTTTCTGCTCAACTGCTTTCACCCCTTTAATTCGGGCTTATTTTATTTCTCTTGTCATGGAAAATAGCTTCAATTTGCATAGATTTGCGACCCATGTCCCCGTTCACTGAATACCAACGACTGATCGACTTTTCTGGTTTTTTTTTTTTGGTTTTTTTTTTTTAAAAAGAAATTTATTTAGAAGAAAAATAATAAAAAATATTTGGAATGTTCAGTTATCCGAATACGTGGTAATGATAGAATTAGAATGATATGCTGTTTTCAATGAAAAGTTTCGTTGTTGTTAGGATAAATACTGATAATTTT
>JAQIXU010001922.1:0-14408 GCA_034701245.1 Strigamia transsilvanica | reverse complement strand
GGATCCATTTCTTTGCCGCAGAAACAAAAATATCTGCTCGGTTTTTGCGACTGCAAATATTCGTGTCGACATTTCGGCACTTTTCTTCGGCTTGGGCTTAGGACTATATTTATATACAATAAATTGATAGACTTATTTTTGTTTGTTTTTACATCGGTCGACCAAACCTATGACCAGCAATTGAATAAAATTAAAAACAAAGATTGACACTCACGGGCAACCACATGACGCCATTTTCTCTAATTGCTCTTAATCAACACGCTAATTTAGTATGGATGGGAGTGTGGGATCGCTACGTGGTCACATTCACCTGTTTTGGTATATAACGGATTGTTTTATCATATTTTTATACGGTTTTTTTTTTCGTTCATTGAATATACGAACCTGGAATAGGCCGACATTGGATCAACCAGATGGTAAACTCCCAGTGGGATTCGAAAGGCGAAAGTTTGAAATTTAAAGCTGCTTAGAGGCAAGCTTGCCTCGTCTTCCGGGATAGAATTTTGAATGGATGTAACAATACGCGAGCACGATGTCAAACAATGCGTTTATTGTTTCACCACGTTTTTCGTTGGTGTTTTAATTCAGTGGAAATTGAGTCGATGCATTTTATATTTGAATAAATGAATGCTTTTGTGTGATTTTCAATTTTTTTATTATCGTTTTTCATTACTACGTGCGCGCAGGCACGCAGCAAGTTATATTACACATCAACGGCAAAACTGTAGTTCGGCATGTACACGCGAAATTTGTGCGGCGTCGAAAGAATTGGCACATTTGACACTATTACATTGAGAAATTGTTCGTGAAATAACATTGGAGATTTGGAATACATTTTTTTTTTTGAAAAAACGTAGATCTTAGCACTGCATGACCTCTTGCTTCACGTACAAAAAAGTTACGCCAACGAGTAGTGTGAACAGAATTAAAATGACGGCGGTCCGAAAATTCTCGGATCTCTTCTCGGATTCCATTATTCTATCATATTCGCTATCGGCAGCGTTTTGGTCTTCTTCATCTTCTTCCTCGTACAGTGTCACGTTTTTTGCACCGCGCCTTTTTTTGGGCATTCTGTAAAAGATTGCAAAAATAGAATAAATTGGCTCGGGTGCCATTTTTGTTTTTTTTAAAAAAATATAAAAATTTCTTTCAAATATTTATTTTTCTGCTTATAAATGAATTCCGTGGCTGTTTAGTTCGATGGAGATGGACATTATACTTACTTTGTTCTGTAGTGGATTTATTTATTTAGGTTTTTAAAGCCGACGCTTCCTTTTTTTCTCAAAATTTTGGATTTAATGAAACAAAATCATCGCACGAGCCGCATCGCCATTATTGACTTTGAACAAACAATCCCAATAGGAAACAACTAATTGTTTTATTACTTCAAAATAAAGCATTGTAGCATCGTCTTTCGTACAACAAAATGTTTTTAACGAGTGATTTATTTTTATTTTTTGTGATTAATAACGATTCGGTGTGAGCTGCTAACAATTTTTTAATTGCGATAAATCGATTTATTTATACAAACAATAGCGAAATCGAACGAAACAGTTATTTTTTAGATCATTTTTATTTGACTAGTTGTTATTAGCACCGATAGGAAATTAAAAAATCAAAGGATTAATCGGATTAATGGTCTAAAATTCTCAAGTTGCCCGACACGATTTTGTTTTCCAAAATGGCGCCCGATGGAATATCGATACGATCTCCATGGTTTGCGATGACGATAACGGTGCCCTAAACCAAATAAAAATAAAAAATTATTAATTTCCGGTGAAATAATCAAATATTTAAGAAATAAAATAAAATTATTTTCACCCTTAGAGACACGTCTTTGCCAAATGTGACGTCACCAGACACGGTTAAGTGATCGAGTTCTAGCATGTCTGGAATACTTGCGAATCGCTTCAGAAACTCTCGAACCTAAAGCGAATGGAATAAATTGGTAATAAATTATTTTTTTTTTTACGTTAAAAGTTTTATTTTAGACCTTGGCGAAATGGTTGTCTCCTAATTTGACCAAAGGCACTGAAGGAAATGAGCGTTTGGGACTCATATCCAACGAGCCGTTCCTAATGCTGTATAAATTGCTCATGACAAGCAGAAGATCCGATGTTTTTTTCACTGGCAAGAAACGACTTCGCGGTACATTTATTCCCAAAGCGCCGTTGAAATTTTTCACCGCTGCACCGGAAGCTGTTTCTAGTTGGATTACGTTCATTCCATTGTCCAAAGACTGCAAAAGATAAAAATAAAGCAATTTTAAAAAAGTAAAAATTCATATTTACATGCAAAATGCAGATTTTTATGAGGAAAAATGCATTTTTTTCTACGCAAATATGCATACCATACTCAAATATAAAATACAGTTTTTTCTGAGCAAAAATGCATATTTAAATACAAGATACAATTTTTTACTCGCAAAAATGCATGTTATGCACAAAATGCACTTATTTTAATAGGAAAAATACAGTTTCATGGATTTGTATGAGCAAAAATGCATGTGTCTTGTGCAAAAATGCATTTTTTAAATGGAAAAATGAATTTTTTATGCGCTAAAATGTATTTTCAAGGCAGTTTATGAGCAAACATGCATTTTTATGGATATTTGTTACGTGAAATAATGGAAAAATAAACTTTCTATTTAAAAAAATGCAGTTTGATGTAGTTTTATGAGCAAAAATGCATTTTTTTATATGCAAAAATGAATTTTTATATATGCAAAAATACATTTTTATATGCAATAATTCATTTTTATATACAAAAATCCATTTTTACATACAAAATAAATTTTTATATACAAAATAAATTTTTATATGCAAAAATGAATTTTTATATGCAAAAATAAATTTTTATATGCAAAAATGGGTTTACAAAATGCTTTTTTTTATAAGCAAAAACTCACATTTTGTGCTAAAAAAATCTACATGCAATTTTATTTTTATGGGTCCTTTTTTAAAACGTACTTTATGATTGACAATGATCTCCATATGCATTCCCGTGTCTTCGATTATACGTTTAATGGCACTAAGACGGACCCATAAATTGTTCGTGTTAAAAATCCTATTATTTTAAAACAAAACAAAAAAAGACAACAATCAATTTGAAGAAACAAAATCTTCCGTTTCAAAACTTACTTGAATGTTTTAACACTTTTAAAATCATCAATCTGCAAAAAAAAAATCAATTTAACTTCAATTAAAAATCAGAAAAAGAGAAAAACATTGAAAAATTTACGTGATCTTTTGTAACTTGAGCTATTTCCATTAACCGTAATTTGCCTTCGTACTGGATCAACGTTCCACCCTAAAAACTCAAACAAGAAATAATTATTTTTAAAATTCCCGTTAATTTATCGGTTTTACTTTAACATCCGCTCTGGTTTTATCCGTCACCTCCATCACAAATTCGGGAGTTGGGATTTTCTCACTTGGATTGAGCAATAAATTTAAAATGTCTTAAAAAAAACCGTTAAGACCAAAATTAATCAACTTTTAAATTTTTTTTTTAAACAAAAATTTTTAAAAAAAGGATACTGATGTCAACAGTTGCACCTAAATTATCAATATTCGACACAAAACAGAATTCAGACCCACAGTTGATCAATTCGTCGAGTAATCCAGAATTATAAAACGATTCATAGAAATCACCATGTCCAGGAGGATACCACCTATTAAAATTAAAAATTAACAAAATCGACGAGTTTGGCCCAAAAATCGATGTATTTAGCCAAAATATTGATGTTTTTAACCAAAAAAATCGATGTTTTTAACCAAAAAAATCGATGTTTTTAGCCCAAAAGTCAAGTTTTTATGGGGCAATAATTGTCATTTGCTACTCTCCATTGGTCTAAAATGTTGATTTTTGATCTAAAAATGTCGATTTTTGATCTAAAAATGTCGATTTTTTGATCTAAAAATGTCGATTTTTGATCTAAAAATGTCGATTTCCAATCTAAAAATGTCGATTTCCAATCTAAAAATGTCAATTTCCAATCTAAAAATGTCAATTTCCAATCTAAAAATGTCGATTTCTAATCTAAAAATGTCGATTTTTGATCAAAAACATCAATTATTGGTTCAAAACTTTTTGAACCAAGAGAAAAAGAAATCCTCACTTACACCTCTACATCTGAACCAACGACGCTTTTAGCAACTGGCATAAACGATTCTCTGCTGAATCGTGGATGTCTAAGACAAGAAAAACAACAAAAACCATGTTAAAACAACGAAATAACGAGTAAAACGCATCGATTTGTACCGGCTTTGGCTAAATGTTCGAATTTTTACGTTAAATCCCTTATATTTCCGAATTATTCTGTGTGTATCTTCATCCGTGTTGAATGAATTCATCAAAACTAGCGAAACGTTCGCGTTGTACTTTTTATTCAGGTACTGGAATTGGAAATTTAAGATTTAAAAATTCGTTCGTTTTGTTTGTTTGTTTTGATTTTTTTTTACTTCAATTTGCTGCACGGTCAAGTCCAAAAATGTTAGATCATTGCGAACAGGAATTATGCTTTTCGGCCCAGTGCAGCCCATGCTCGTTCCTAAGCCACCATTTAATTTGACTACCACTAGTTTATCCAACATGGTTCGAATCATATCGTTTGTTGGTTCCATTAGCGTATTGTAATCAATAACCTGAAAGAATCAAAGAGAATTTTAACTAAATGAGTTTGTTTAGGGGTTGCCAGATATCCTGCGTATCATTTTTACAACAAAAATTTAATTCCTACAACAAATATTCAATTTTAGGAACAAAAATTCAATTTATCAAACTAAAATTCAATTTATCAAACTAAAATTCAATTTATCAAACTAAAATTCAATTTATCAAACAAAAATTCAATTTTTACAACAAAATTCAATGTTTACATCAGAAATTGCAATTTTTACAACAAAAATTCATTTTTCTAACAAACATTTTCAATGCTTACAAGAAAAATTGGAATTTTTACGGTAAAAAATGCAAATTTTATAATTAAAATTAATTTTTCACAATAAAAGTATCACTATTGCATTTTTTCCAATAAAAATGTCAATTTTCGCAATAAAAATACCAATTTTCCCAATAAAAAAAATTAAATCTTCACTACAAATACAATTTTAATAAAAATAAATTTGATTTTTTGTTTTGTTTGGTCACCCACGCCTTTCACAGCTGTGACAATACTCCACTTTTTATGTTAGGTGGTATAAAAAACACTTCTGGCAACCATATCTGCATTCAATTAAAATCTTACAGCTCCTTTTGGTAACGCTTCTATTTTCTCCCATTCGAACGACGGCCCAACTTCTTGCAGAAACCGATTGAATAACTTCTTAAATCCTTCAAAATCTTTCCGCACGCTCTACAATTAAAAAAATAAAACATTAAAAAATAAATAAATCACAATTTAATTCATTCCCTTAATATATATAAAAAAAATCACACTTCTCGAATATTTTCCGGTGCAGTTTGTAACAGTTTTTCCAACTCCAGTTCAAGCTGAATTTGAGCATCCTTTTTGGTCATCTCCATGAATTTTGAAGGATCTGCGAGATTTGCATTGCTAAAAACCTAATTAAAAAATAAATAAATATATATCACAATAAATATTATCAAAAATATGTTTTCAAAAGTTTTTGTAATTATCTTCACAGTCCAAGGTCAAAATTTTAAATAAAATCAAAAAGAAATTAAAAAAAAGACCTTAGAGATCATGTCTGTGGCTATCAGTAATAAAATGAAGTGAAATTAAGAGCAAATTTTTTTTTAACCTTCTAAAATGACTAAATATTTACACAGATGGGAACATAAAAACCTTCTCAAACACTTCCAATCTATCCAGTTCGTTTAAACACCACAAAAATAAGAAAAACAAACAAAAATAAACAAAAATAAACAAAAATATATATACAAAAACCAAAAATTAATTCAAAAAACTATTAACGACCAATCACAGGCTTCCTTTTAAAAAAAAAACCACCAATCACCGCCTCCGTAACGAAAAAAACTAGGAAAACCACTCAAAATGGCCGAAACTAAACCACACAAAACAGTCGAAAAAACAAAACAAAAATCGCCCTAAAAATAAAAAAAACCTATCAAAAACAAACACAAAAGAAATTTAACAAAAAAAAAAAGAAATAAAACAAAATTACCTTAGCAAACATCGAATCATCCATTAATTTGAAAGACATTTTTGGGCAATTCAAATACTCGAGTTTTAGTTTAGTTTCCGACTATCGTTACATGATTAAATGACCGATCTGTCCAAAGATATAAACATATTGAGACCAACCCATCTCACCTCTGCCCGAGAAAATGAATCTTCACCACATTATCACTTGACAAATTTTTTTAAAAAAAATTTAAAAAAATCAAAAAATAGTCCAAAATGGGTCCAAAATGGGTGCAAAATGCGTCGGATGAATCAATACGTTTGTGTTTACACTCCAGCATCTGTTGTCACATTTAAACTCAAAATAAAGAATATTTTTCCTTTAAGTGAACTTGTTGTTCAATTAATTATGTAATTTGTTATTTTTTTTTTCTCTCCATTTTGTCGCATCTTATCGATAGCAGTCGGGAAAAAAACACTTTACCTTTGTATTTAAAAGCTCCATTGACAAATCTGATTCGGGAGTGCTGTACAAGTCGTTAATCTATCTGAAAGTTAAAAAAAAATATGGTTAGATAACCAATGTAGGTCAGATCCTAATTTTAAAATGGTAATAAAAATTCATGGCATTTCGGCATTGGGGAAATAAATTTTTTATTTTTTTAGTTTTTTATTTTTTTACGATTGTTCTTACGCTGGCATTTCTTGGCTGGCGGAAATTATGTTATAAAATCACCTGTGTTAAGGGATTTATTTTATTTCGGGTAATTCTGACGTCCTGCGAGACCCGTATCCGTGTTTCGAGTTGGGACATCGAAGGAGTGGATTAGTTTCTCAGATTACGCGATCGCCTCCATTGCTCGGGCTAGTCTTTGAACGACTCCTGATGAGGAGTTGTTTTTATTTTTGTGTTTTAATTTAATTGCTTTGAAATTTCTGGTTTAAATTTTTATATTATTGTTATTTTATGTTTGGATTTAGTAATACGGTAGTTTTTTTTAAATTTATTTTGTTTTTATTTCTAATTTTAATCTGCGATTAGCCAAGGACGTAAGCCTCGACCTCGGTAAATGTTAACCAGGCAATTGTAATCCATCGTAACGGTTTTGTTTAAGTTTTCCAGGCCATAAGCTTAATTTATTTATTATTTTAAAAATAAATTAACTTTTTATCGTTTTTAAACAATTTAAGCGAGCAAATAAAAAATTATTCAAAATTGGCACAGTGGTTATCAGATTTGATTTTGATAGATTATCTAGTCCGCCACCGCCATCTATCGACAATTTTATTCATTCCTACCACACAATTCAAGAAATCGTAAACAAAGTCTCAAATAAACATTTTATTTTATTTATTCCTCCACCAAAACTACAAAACAAAATCCTCAATCTGTGCAAACAGCCAAAGCCTCGTTTCTTTCTTCCACCAATTCCTTTCCAGACAACTCCATCTTTCTTCTGGAAAATTCATCAATCGATAAACCCTAAAAATTCAATTGAAATATTTTTTTTTAAAAATCATTAAATAAAAATCAATTTATTAATTGATTATTAATTTATCAAGAAAAAAACACCTGGACGATTTTCCAACTGTGATCAACGCCGCAAACGACTGGAAAACTATACATGACACCAACCGGAGCGCCGTACGAACCATCGGAATAAACAGCCATTGAGACCCATTTCCCCTTAAAAATAATTCCAAAAAAAATAATTCCGATAAAACCGATTTGTTTCAATTTAAAGTACGGGCTCGGTGCCATTCCACCAATCGCGCATGTGCTGTACTGCGGCATTAGCAGCCGACATGGCGCTCGATAGTTTCCGCGCAGCTATCACGGCGCTCCCGCGATTTTGATTTGTCTAAAAATAAAAGAAATTAATTAAACAAATAGATAGCATTATGGAGTCCTGCCATGCAGATGTAAATTATAACAAAAAATAGAAGTAGAAATAACGTCATTGGTGCTGAACTCTGTCTAACTGCTGAATTAAGTACTGAATTCTGTCTAACTGGTGAATTAAGTACTGAATTCTGTCTAACTGCTGAATTAAGTACTGGATTCTGTCTAACTGGTGAATTAAGCACTGAATTAAGTGCTGAATTAAGTACTGGATTCTGTCTAACTGGTGAATTAAGTACTGAATTCTGTCTAACTGCTGAATTAAGCGCTGAATTAAGTGCTGAATTTAGTACTGAATTCTGTCTAACTGCTGAATTAAGTGCTGAATTAAGTGCTAAATTAAGTACTGAATTCTGTCTAACTGCTGAATTAAGTGCTGAATTAAGTACTGAATTCTGTCTAACTGCTAAATTAAGTACTGAATTAAGTGCTGAACTGTATCTAACTGCTGAATTAAGTACTGAATTAAGTGCTGAACTGTGTCTAACTGCTGAATTAAGTGCTGAACTCTGTCTAACTGGGGAATTAAGTGCTGAATTTTGTCTTACTGCTGAATTAAGTGCTAAATTAACTGGGGAATTATGTCCAGAATTAAATATAACTATTGAATTAAGTGTGGAACTAAGTGTGTAGTCCTGTACACGGCTCCGTACAGTCTTTAACTTACAGTGATAAATTCACCCTTTAAGTAGCCATCATTAGCAACCGCTTCGTAAACCGATTTCTGCTTGCCGCCAATCCTCGCTATGGCGTGATTCACATCCGGGTACTGACTTGTCGAATGGTTACCCCAAATTATCACGTTTTCCACTAAATTCGGTGCGATTTTCAATCGCCGAGCAATCTTAACATCAATTCACTTCATCAATACAACTTCTAAACATTTATTTTCAAAATCTCACCAACGATGTCGCGCGATTATGATCCAATCGCGTCATAGCTGAGAAATTCTCTTTGGGAATGGACGGCGCATATTTACTACACACAAAAGCATTCGTGTTAGCGGGATTTCCAATCACTAAAACCTGATTTCACGCATTAATCACTCGTTAAAACATTCGATTTGTACAAAACTAGGACGATTAACTCAAGGACTTCCCGTCTGCCATTTTGTCTGAATCAGAGTTGTCCTCCCTATGCGGAAGTAGGCGCCATCTGTCGCCGCAATGCTAAAACTTTTTGCGGACAAATGGCTGACAATTGCCAGCTCGCGTTAACATTTTTAGTTGTAAAGTCCTTCAGTTTCTCGTCCCAGTACAGAATAAACACCTTGACTTCTCTTTTCGAGTACTGTTCGAGCGCCCTTCCTTGACTCTTAAAAATCTTCACATTTGCCGCTAAAAGATCCCTTCTTTCCATTCCCTCTCTTCGCGGCATCGATCCGACTAGAAAAGCCGCGTCGATGTCCCTGAAAGCCACAGCTACATCCGCAGTTGCAATAACATCTAAAATTTATTTTATTTAAAAAATTAAATTAAATTTCCAGTTGAATTTTCAAAATATTCAGAACTAACCCACAACCACGGGTGTTGCAAGGTCGAATAATTCCATTACGATACCTCCCATGACCCCAACCATGGGTGGAATATCGAGTAAATGCAATATAAGCGGTTGATTTGGTCCGAAAACATCGCCTTTTGCCAAAAAGTCCAACAACAAATATGCGATTTGACCTGCCGCGCCTGTCACTAGAACTCTTAATGGCTCTACCTGATAAAAAATTTAAATTTAAATTACTTTATTCTAGGACGATTAACTGAAAGCTCAAATTCATTGTTAAATAGTAAGCGATTTTGTCTGGTGGTTGTGGCACAGAATGACGTCATTTTGCGGACAAATGGCGGACAACTGACATCCCGCATTTACATCATAAAGCGGGAAGTTTATAATTAATGTTAGGCTTAAAAATAATATATATGAAATTTTCTAAAATTATATTTTCAGATATTATTTTTAATCCCGACATGAAATATAAACGTCCCACTTCATGACGTAAATGCGGGATGTCAGTTGTGCGCCATTTGTCCGCAAAAAGTTTTGGCATTGGACAAGTAGCGCCTACTCCGATTCAGAAAAAATGGCGGATGCGGAGTCCTTCAGTTAATCATCTTAGCTTTCTCTAAACAAACAAAATGATGTTTCGTATTTTAAATTACTCATCCT
Source organism: Strigamia transsilvanica (assembly GCA_034701245.1). Taxonomy (NCBI): domain Eukaryota; kingdom Metazoa; phylum Arthropoda; class Chilopoda; order Geophilomorpha; family Linotaeniidae; genus Strigamia; species Strigamia transsilvanica. The sequence goes on along the minus strand of JAQIXU010001922.1, from coordinate 4,233 downwards.
GCCTTCTTTCTGCCTTCAGTTAGAGTTGGCGAGACAATATATTCGGGCGCCATGTCTGGTTCACTAACCGCGCATGCGTGTTGAAGGCAATTCGTCGATTTAGCTAAGAGGATACACAAAAACATCAAACTAAATAATAAATTCGCTTCCTTACAATGATACTTCTTCGCAGTGCCGATATCCATCTCAGGAAAACTGAAAAACAAAATACTTTAATTCCGTGCAATTCAAATTTCAAATCCAAAAAGAAGCCGAGTTGGTTGCCATAACAACCGATGCCATCTCGCGACTAAATAACCAAACAGTTGATGCGCCATAATTTTTATTCAAACAAACATGTCCCTACACATTTCTTTGCCTTATTTGATATACATATTTATATAAATTTGGTAATAAACTGAAAAAATCAGCTACATTCATTATATATTACGAACCCAGAGTGAAACTTCCATTTCCTTCCCGTGTTATTACTCACAACACTGAAAACGAGACAAAAAAAACAAAAACATGCAACGTGCTGTTAATTTCTCCCGAGTGCAAATCAAAATATTCACAAAAACAAAATAAATCCAATCTCATCTTCAGCCAACACAACTTTATCATTCCGTTTAGTGACATTCGAACGAATAAACAGCAAAAATTTAACCCCACAATTGAAAAATTAGAGAAAATAGAAGTTACAATTCATCGATTAGTAATCTATTGCAATAATTTATTCTAGAAATATTTCTGCTTTTATTCTCTTTACAATTTGGCTGAAGATAGAAATTGTCAATCTTTGCACACCGCCATCGCTTCGGTGCTCTCTTCCACAAGTTCCACACCGGTTTCGTCCATTTTCTTGCGGGAAAAGTCGCTGATTGGCAAATCCTACGTGAAATCCAATTTGTATTTTGTATTTTAGAGATTTATTTCGTTATTGGTCGGTTTCATTAAATGTACGGTTTTGTAATTTTGTAATTTTGTGATTTTTTTCTGTTAATCGCAAAATTAAAATCATTTTCAAATTGAAAAATTACAAAATTGTCTGTTTTAATGAAAGCCTTTGTTATTCAATGATACTTGAACGATTTTCCAACTGTGGTCAGCGCCACAAGTGACGGGGAAACTGTACATGACGTCATTCGGAACGTTGTACGAACCGTCGGAATAGACGGCCATTGAAATAAATTTTCCCTAAAAAATAATTTTTTAAATTATTATTATTATTTTTTTTTTTGGAGTAATTTTTGGATTTTGTTTTTACGGGTGCGGTGCCGTTCCACCAGTCACGCATGTGCTCGGTGGCAGCGTTGGCCGCGGACATCGCACTTGATAGTTTTCGAGCGGCAATTACTGCGGCGCCACGTTTTTGGATGGTCTGGGGAAGTTAAAGCGTTTGGTTTTTAGTTGGTTCAACGAGGGGTGCTAGGTTTTTAGCTTTGAAATACAGGAATTTAAAATGGAATTGGCAGTTGAAAATTTTGACAATTTTCAGTGAATTTGTGTCAATTTTCAGTGAATTTTGACAATTTTCAGTGATTTTTTGACAATTTTCAGTGAATTTTTGACAATTATTGGTGAATTTTGACCATTTTAAGTTCAAATCCTGTACATTAAAAAACAATAAACCTGACAATCCTATTAGGACATGATTCTTACGCTGACGAAATCACTTTTCAAATATTCATCATTAGCCACAGCTTCATAAACTCCTTTCTCAACCCCTCCGATGTTAGCAATGGCATGATGCACATCTGGGAACTGAGTTGTCGAATGATTTCCCCAAATTATCACATTTTTCACCATATTCGGTGCGATCTTCAACCGATGAGCGATCTAAAACACAAAATCCAAATTAAAAAAACAAAAAAAAAAAAAGAACCAAAAAAAAAAACGAAAATTAACAAAAAAAACAACAAAAAACTAAAAAAGAAGAAACAAAAAAGCAGCAAAACAACAAAAACCGAAAAAACAACAACAACCAACAAATAAATAAAAATTCCGAAAAAAAAACAGCAAAAACAATTTTAAAAAAACCAAAAACCAACCAAAAAACAACCAAAATCAAGATATAACAACCAAAAACCAAAAAAAAACAGCAAAAACCGGGAAAAAAACGAAGAACACCAAATGAAAAAGAAAAAAAAACAAAAAACAATTTAAAAAAAAACAAAAAAACCATCATAAAACAACAAAAACCAACAAAAAACAACATAAACAACCTGCGCCTGCGCCCGATTCTGATCCAATCGAGTCATGGCCGAAAAATTCTCCTTCGGAATCGACGGCGCATATCTACAACACACTAGCGCATTCGTATTCGCCGGATTTCCAACAACCAAAACCTAAAAAAAAAAAAAAAAAAAACCAAAAATAAAAACCAAAATCAAACCAAAAACCCTTAAAAAAAACCCCCCAAAACCCTCCTACTTTAACAGTCTTCTTCGCATACTGATCCAGCGCCTTCCCCTGGCTCTTAAAAATCTTCACATTCGCTGCCAGCAAATCCTTCCGCTCCATCCCCTCACGTCGCGGCATCGCCCCGACCAAAAACGCCGCATCGATGTCCTTAAAAGCCACAGCTTCACTATCGGTCGGAATAACATCTGCCAATCAAACACAAATCTCAATTAACTCAATTCCGCCTCGTTTAATTCATCTGCGCACGTCGTACCACGAAGCAGCGGTGCTGCGCAGTCCATTAATTCCATTACAACACCGTTCATGACACCAACCATCGGCGTAATGTCTAATAAATGCAAAATAATTGGCTGTTGTGCTCCAAAAACGTCTCCTTTGGCTAAATTGTACAGTAATGTGTAAGCGATCTGTCCCGCCGCTCCTGTCACAAGCACTCGGATGGGTTCGGCCTTGAAAAATAAAAGAAAAATCAATTTTGCGTCGATTTTTGGTGTTTTTTGGGCGAGATTTTACAGTTGGGAATATCGGAGGTGCAAAAGTCAAGGTCAAAAAGTTAAATTGTGAAAAATGATTTTTTTTTCGTTTTGGGTGGTTTTTAACGTGTTTGGATGGGTTTTGAGGATGTTTTAAGTGTAGCATGTTTGTTTTTCAGTGGGTTTATGTGGTTTTACCATGTTGTCACGGCTGACGGTTATTTCTCACGGGATGAGACGATGAGTTAGCACGAGTCGGAACTTCCGGCTTGGAGTTTTATTTAACGGTGCGAATTTGTAACCTCGAACCGTGATTTATTTTGTTTAAATTTAAATGTGAATTATGTTTTATGTTTTTGGTTTTGAATATTAAAATGAGATGCTTATTAGTTTACTTTGGTTGTCAATTTGTGCTTTTATGATAGGGTTTTGGTTGAGGTTTTGGTCGAGGTTTTGAGAGTATCTAAGAGGGCTGCCCTTGGAACGTCTTTCTGTAGATATTTTTCTCTGGTATTTTTCGTTTTATTGGAAGTTGTAGCGTGTTTTGGTGATTAATGTTTGTTTATTTGCAGAGGTAAAATGAAAATAGGACCCGCTGATTATCCCCAGCCTCCGGAAAGGCACATGAAATTTCCGGTTACGCACACGGCTAAAATGGTGCAATTTCCATTTAAGTTTTACTATAATAACGTGTGGTTGTGGCGATGGTATTTTTACGGAGCTGCTGCTGCATTCCCCGTGTTTTTATGGATTCATAAGAAGGGTATTAATGCAGGGTGATGATAGAAATCGATTTTGATTTTTTTGTGGCTTATAAATAGCTAATTCGCCCGAAAACGTGCGCGCTTGGGCCGAAACTCAACGAAAAAACGCGGAGAAAGACGGTAAAAATCTAAAGATTTAGATGAATAAATTGTTTTTGTATTCGGGATAGTTAGGCAAGAAAATAATTGGTTTTATGGATAAATAATATGCAGCAAAAAGTGCATATAGAAACAGTGGAATAGAAACAGTAAAAATGGGTCAAGTAAATAAAATTATTCCAGGGAAAGCGAGTTATGGTGATAAATTCACACGATTTTCAAGTGTTGTGTTTATTTAAATTGGGAGAAATAATAATATTCAACGTTAAAACTTGTGATAAGGGAATTCGTGAATTTTGATATTTTGGAAAATATCGTGAAAAATATCATGAAAAATTGCGAAATTTTATGAAAAATAGCAAAATTTCATGAAAATTTCTGAAAACTTGCAAAATTGATGAAAAATTTTGAAAAATAGCGAAATTTCATGAAAAATTGATGAAATTTGCGAAATTTCATGAAAAATTGATGAAATTTGCGAAATTTCATGAAAA
>JAQIXU010001921.1:0-14414 GCA_034701245.1 Strigamia transsilvanica | reverse complement strand
GTCAATATGATGTCACTGGGCAGAAAATCATCTGATTGGCTGGTGGGGTTTTCTGCAGCAGAAAAAATAGGAATAGATTCTATTTTTTCTGCTTCTTATTTTCTGCCCAAATAACAGGAAGTGACGTTATAGCAGAAAATATCCTGGGCAGAAAACTGGATTTTCTGCTCTGTTTCAGTCGAGTGGGAACCCAGCATTAGGATATAATTTGCAACATTGTAATCATTATTTTGCTATTTTCCAAAAACACAGTTGAGGCTTTACAATGTTCTTGTCTGGGTATACAATAGCCACTTTTTAATTTTTCCATTTTAATTGGTAACAAGATTACAGTCAATCAGCTTAATCTTCAATAGTTTTAGAAAGTGAAACCCAACACCAATGCTCAAGCAAAACTTTTAATTATTACAATTTGTCACACATAATCTCCCAGCAAACAAAACAAGTTATTAAATTCCAATTTAATTTTCCTCATGCCAGAACTATAAACACAAGTCTTAAATTAAACCTGTCATAAACTGGAAAAGTAAAATTAAAGATTCAAAAACACTTCCACTGTCCTCACCATTTGTTCCTACATCTCAAACTCAACACAAACATTTTAATTAATAAAAAGAATAATAAAAAAACACAAAAATAAAATAAAAATTCTAAATCCTTGCCACAATCATTTTTGTTTAAGATAAAAGCTCTCGTGCAACCACAACCTTAACGCTCTTCTTGGAGCGAGTGTCAGCGATTGAGAATAGGCATGTTCTGTGCAATATCTTCGCAGACCCTCTTGCGACTAATAAATGCAACGGAGCATGGACAAGAGGATTTGTTCTTCTCACATTGAATTGGAAGGCAATTGCTAATGCCAGTGTGAAAAAAACCAGACAAATCTCTTTCATGACAATCTTTTTTTTTTCCAACGAGCAGAAGCGATGAAGAGAAAAAGATGAAAATAATAATCAATAGGAACATCACAAGTGCTATGTTGATATTCGATAGGCTGCCCTGAAGTGCACCCCAATGTTGCAGCAATTCCCACATAGGGCTGTGCAGGAAAGCTCTTTTATCATTCAGTACAACCGTGATAAAAAAAAAGTGTTTTTGTTTGTGACCACTAGAATGATTGGTCAAGTCCACTATATTTGCTGTCCATCAATATTCGTCTGCTGTATAAATAAGCTATCACAGTTTTATCACCAAACATAGTACACTTGTCCGGTAGCAAGCGAAAACAAGTGCCACATGAACTCTTTCGCTTTTTTCCCATGTTATCGTTAAACACCGATCATGATGTTTAATTAAGTTTCTTTGGGACCCTAGACAAATTTTTTTTCTGGAATCTTATAAATACATTATAGGTGCATTCAATTCTTGAAAGGAGAAGTGACTTTCGAATGAACACACCCCATGTTTTGTGGTACCCAGTATTTCAGGTTTTAGAAAAACCCATAATTTTGGGTTTTAGTGTATGCATGAGTCTGACGCCATGTTTGACGTTTACCACGTGTATTCAGCGAATAGCCATGCGTGCCTAACTGGTGTACCCGAGCTGGAAATAACGCGAGTACATATTGTGCAAATTCCACGCATCGCTAGTGTTTAACCAGAATTGCGCAGATAGCGTTAAATTGATTAGCCGAACTTATTCAAAGTTATCAAGTAATTGCCGAATTCCAAACCGATTACAACCTAATTACCCTAGACCTAAAAAACAGACCACGTGTTGAAGTCTGAATTGATTAGCTCTCCCATTAATACAGGTAAACTCAATCGCATCAATAGTAAAGTAACCACGGCAAGTCGATCACGACAACTTCCTTTAAAAAAAAAAGACTTTCGAATGAACGCACCCCAATATGGCTACAGGTGGAGCATGCGCATCATTTGAAAGAACTACTTGTAATTGTTATCTCACATAATTAATTTTAAAATTGGTGAGTATGTTATTGGTACCTTCCCCTTGTTAGTGATACTATTGACAAATAAATACAAAGTTTTAAGTTTGTCACCAACGGCCTTCCAGTCACTGCACCCTTGACTTTGAGTAAAAGTTCTACGCTTAACGGAAAACTTTTGTATTCTGGTTGGTCGGTCTTCACTAGGCCTGAAACATTTATCTTTTTTGTCTGTCTAATCCCCTTGGCCAACTGTTGTTGTACACAATGTTTGTCAATAAAAATGTACATGATGGGTTTTTCATTTTGCACTTTCCACCTCACTTCATATAACTTTGAAGATCCATCTAGCCTTGTTTGTGTGTTGAGTTGTTAGCCTGAAGGCAAAGAGCATGTCTGTCTGTCATCTCCATCCCTTCTCATTCCCCCTTGACTCCTTATTCCACATGTCAATACTGAATGCAGCCAGCAGCCAGCTGGAGCTATCATATGACTGTGTACAAATAAACAGGTACGGTGTATATAAATTATGAAAGGAACTCATGTTTTCTTCAGGTCTGAAAATGCAATGTTTGAATAATTTAATCATTACCTTGAATAGAAAAATAATGTTTGGAAAGAATCTATTAGTTTACCATATGCATAAATATGTGCAGAAAAAATTTCCCTTTCATCTAGTTCCATTACCACTTGTTTTCAATTACTTTCTAGCAATTAAAATGCTTCAGCAAACATCAGGGCCCACTATCTCATCATTAATTCTATCAGAACTCCCAACTGAGAAAAATTCCATAAGAAATTCTTTTTTCAAAATTCTTGTTAAAATTTAAAGTCTTTGGACAACACGACTTGAAACCATTCCTTTAATACAAATTGTCACTTAACCTTCTAGGCCCACCTCAGCAACATTCTTGCGTAGTACTTTGCTCTTACAGAGGTGGAGGGAGGTGTCTCCAATATCGTTGGCAAGCGCAGGACATGACTCCAGAGGCCGCTCTGCACTTGCTGGCTCAGCAGTTAAGTGGAGGCTGGAAGAGGATGGAGTGGTTAGTCCATTGGGGCCCATTGGCTTCATCTGTTCAATTCTTTTTTCTTTTAGATTCAAAGTGAAATAAAAATCATTGCAGTGTGGAGTACAATATCATCACCAAAGGATGTTGCCCTATCTTTCACCAAACAAAAAACAGCTGGGGAAAATTGGTCAGGGATGCAACAGAAGGATCCTTACTTTTTTTCATATCAATATATCATAATTCCATTTCTTGTACTAGAAATTAAAACTTTTTTCACTTCGGAATTGCATTATACAGACTATCTAGGGAGTGGAATGAAAAAAGTCCATTACTCATACGATGTATAGGGCTGCTTTATACATTAGGCCGAGTAGGTACAGTGTCTAGGGTCTACTAATCTTTTAGGGCCTAAATTCTTATGCTTAGTTGTTTGTACAAGCCAAGACAAAAGTTTGGCAATTTTAGTCAAATTAGAGTTAGTGTCTGAAACAATATTGTGAAATAACCAAACACTCGTAATCATAGCAATAAAAATGTTTTAAGTTTTGAAATAAACATTGTTTTCTCTTTATTTTTAGCTATTTATTTGAAGCAAAACAGGAATTTAAACTGACAGAAGTATGGCAATTGTGCGGCAATTGTGCCCCGCACAAGGCCCCGCAAAACACCCAGCTGGCGCTGATTGTAACACAATTGGGGCACAACAGTTGTCCCTGTGACCCTCTAGTACCTAGGGCCTACAAAGGTCTTAAAAGACTCTGACTATACATACTGAAAACAGTTGGGTTTGTGCATCCCAAAACTCAAAGCTACAACCAGGGGCCCTTAAATGCAAGACATGCTCTTAAGTTTTTTGCAGCCCCAACCCACAAGAAATAAGCAGCTCTTATATGCAGCACCTGCTCTAGATTTTTTATCTGCCACAAGCTACAAGAAGTAAGGGGCCCTTACATGCAGGGTCTGCCCTAAGGATTTTGCTGCTCTAAGCTTTCAAAAAATGTTGTAGTATAAAATATTAGCTGAGTTTGTCTTCTGTGGGCCAATTTTCAATTTATTTGCTGCAAAGCATTATGTCTTCTGCAATGAGTCCATACAATTGAAAAATTTTCCAGTACAAGACAAAAAAATCAAAGATCCTTTGACACCAAGGCCTGCTTGACAAAGAAGCTTCTGCACACAAGACCACCTCTTCAGAACTAGTTGAACCAACTACTTCCTGCCTTGCCTTGAGACCCATGAGTCTCAAGTGGCCAACAGACTCCATAAGAAAGAAAGACAATAATGGAATATTCAAATCTTTGTGCTAATTTTATAAGGTTTCTTGCTGCTGGAAAGATTAAAAGCTAACCACCACAGGTTAAAAACCCATTTTTATTTTTAAAACAAAAAGAAAAGAACAAAAAAAATTGCAGGCCTAAAGTTGTCTTCTGGAAGAACCAGACAAGAGTAAACAGATCGGTAAAAGTGTAATACTTTTATATTTTTTTTTACAAACCTTGCTTAATCAAAGAGCCTTTAGAACAAGGAAGATACCTTGTGGGCAAAAAGAGAGGACACCCATGACAAATTGCAACATGTGTAGCAGTCTGCTAAGTGTTTGCATTTGTCTTGCGAAAGAGCCAACGGGACAAAAGTACCTGTGTACATAGCACAGCTTCCAGCTAAACAAGTGATGGAAGAACAAGTTGCTGTGCTTTTATGTATCTATCCAATAGCAAAAAACAAAGTTAAATTTAATTGTATATTTACAAAATAAATGAATTAGATATTCAAGCAATTAAATGCTTTTTACTTGCAATAATGCATTGAAAAGACTTATTTTCAATTTTAAAAATATTTACTCTCCCAAAAATAAAACATATCTTTGTGGATTATTATGCCAATGAAATCTTAAAATTCTAATTAAAAACTGGGAATAATTGGTTTATAACACTTAGGTAAATTGCCAACAGAGGGCAGCAATTGCAAGGAACCCGACATCTTCAATCAATAACAGGAAAAGCAAAGAAAAGCAAAGAAAGATGACAAAAAGTAAATAAATAATTTAATTTGATGCATTGATTTAACAATTGCTGTCGAATGAAAATTGATTCCAAATTTCCTAACACAAATCAACGACGAAAAGTCCAATTTATTTTGCTGCCATTTTATTACACTTCGTCTAGTTTTCCGAAGAAAACAAATTAAATCTTCAAATTACTACTTTTCAAAATCATTTCTTATGATCCTGAATGGACAGCTCCATCGCCACCGCGGTTGCCGTAGCCCACCGGTCCAACCACTGCTGCAAACTCAGTCCCAAAACACTCGCCTTGGACGGAATGTTTTTAGCCGGCTGGTTCCACCTGCAATTAGAAACACATGCAATTGCAAAGCCGAATTGGCCAATCCGGAGCGACACCTACCACGATTCCAAGTCCTCCTGCAGCTCATTTCCGAGCTGCAAACTTCGGACCGTCAATTCGGTCGTCTTGACCATCTCTTTCAACAAATTCGCGCACAACGTTTCGTCCGACTGCGAAACCTGGACCGTCAAATCTATCAAAAAAAGAAATCACGAATCAACGATAGGAAAATAGCGTTTCAAACTAGTCTAGCGGTTACCGTTCAGTTCCTTAATCGTATGCGTTTTGTTTTTACCGTTCGTACTTTGGATTTCGTCGATTTGGCGCTCGACGACGCAACAGTCCGCGGCGACCGCTTCGAGTTTGCATTTCAGAACGGACTCCAGCAGCGCTTCGGAGCTCTTGAATGGCGGCAAGTTTAGTTTGTTTAGGGTCTCGGCGAATAGAGATTGAGTGATGTTGGCGTGGCAGTTGGGCGACGCGTTTAGGAAGTCGAGGGAGTAGATGGAGAGGGATGGCGGACGGTCCCAGCTAGAAGACGAGAGGTGAGTTGTTGGGGTGTTGGCTTGGAATTGAATTGTTTGGTTTTGTTACTTGTGTTCGAGTAGTATGGGGAGGTTGGTGAAAGGGAGTGTCTGGAGGACGTCGAGTTGGTTCGATATGCTGTCCCATAGAACTTCGATGTCGGTGTTGAGCATTCCGTGTTTGTTGCAGAGGTTTTCTTGGACGAATTGGCTGATCTGGAAATGGAAATGGAAATGGAAATGGAAATGAGGAAATGTGTGAATTCGGTAAAAAAAAGTGATTGGTTAATTTTGGTGATAAAAATTGTTTTTTTTTGATTTTTTTGTAAGTAAGTATTGAGATTGTTATTTTAAAATTTGCATTTTTTATAATTTGAACGTGTTGAGAAAATGTTTGAGATTTTCTTTTAGAAATTTACATTTTTTAAGGAAAAATTTGGGGGTTTATTGACAAATTGCTATTTTTGAGGAAAAGTTAAAGAATTTGCGTTTTTTATATTAAAAATTTGCATATTTTATTGAAAATTTGCATGTTTTATTAAAAATTGGCATTTTTTATTAAAAATTTGCAATTTTCATTGAAAATTTGCATTTTGCATTAAAAACGTGCATCTTTTAAATTTTTTTCTTCAAAAAATAAAACTTTTAAACAAAATTTTGAGATTCTTCAAAATTTCCATTTTCCACTAAAAATTCCAAATATTATTTTCAAAACTAAGATTTAATTTTTTAATTTGCACTTTTCCCCCAAATGCTTTTTCAATTCGCTGTTTTTTGACAAAACACCTGCAAATCTAATCAGTTACAACATTACCCCTTGTCGCAAATTATTCAGCCACTCGTGAATGCCAATATTCTGTCCGATATGCGTCCGTATCAATTTATGTTTTTCCTCCTACCAAAAAAAAAAAAAAAAAAATCAATCCCCACCATTAACACCACACCCAAAAACCTCCATCCAAACAAAACCCCCGACCTTGATCTTCCGAAACTCGTGAATCTCTTTCAACCTAAGTTCCTTCTCTTGAACAGCCTGTCGCGATTTCTCCAATTCCTTGTTAATCTCCGTCTGCTTCACGTTCAAAAACATCAACGCAGCGTGCATCGACGCCAATTCCAACGTACTTTGAACCCAGCACCTAAAAATCACCCAAAAATCTCACCACCTTCCACACAAACATTAACCGCTAACTCACTTGACAATAGGCAAACTCGGTTTCGCAGAACCGTAAACACTTTTGAACGACTTTTCCAGTGTTTTCAACTCTTCTTTTAACTCCTTTTGCAAGTCGATCACCCTGTTGCGCACTATTTCGTTGTGGACTCCCATCGACACTTGTCCCAGTAATTCTTCCTGAATTTAGTAGAAAAATAATTCGAAAGTAATTTTGTGTATTTTTTTTATTTTTATTTTTTACTTGTAGAATTACGCCGACCGACTGGAGGATTTCGCGCGGTGCGGATTTGTCGATCAGTTCGCCGGTTTTCGTTTCAAATCCAAATCTAATTGCAATAAAATGTGTTTGGTTTTAAAAATGGGATTGTTTAGGGTATAAGGTAGCTTGCTGGAGCGATTTTGCGTCCTCTTCGATGTTGATGTTTGCCACGTCTTGCGTGAGTTGTTCAATGGCGGTGCGAGACATGTCCAGAAGTGTGTGCAGGATGAATTTGATCGGGTACGAGCAGACTAGATTCCAGCCGGATATCCACAGTTTCTGTTTCTCTTGGTTCCTAGAAAGGTAGGAATTGAATGGATATTGCTATGAGAAGATACATTTTAGTGCTAATAAGTTTTTTCGAATAAAGATTTTATTTTGTTACGTTAAAAAAGGTCAATTTTGCACAAAAGGACCAATTTTTGTGCTAAAAAGTGAATTTTTATCTTGAAAGCACAACTTTTTGCACTAAAAGGATCCATTTTGAACTATCACGGTCCATTTTTTGCACTAAAGAAATCCATTTCTGTGGTCAAAAGTGAAATAAAAAGGTCCATTTTTGTGCTAACAACTTTTTTCGAAAAAAGATTACATTTTTTTCAATTAAAAGAGATTCATTTTGCACGAAGAGGACCCATTTTTGTACTAAAAAGTGGATTTTTATCCTAAAATTTCAATTTTTTGCACTAAAAAGATCCATTTTGAACTATCACGGTCCATTTTTGCACTAAAGAAATCCATTTTTGTGCTAAAAAATGACTTTTTATCTAAAAATCTCAATTTTTTTCACTAAAAGGACCCATTTTGAACTAAAACGATTCATCTTTGCATTAAAACAGTCCATTTTTCTATTAAAAAGCCAATTTTTATCTAAAAATCCCAATCTTTTGCACTAAAACGATCCATTTTGATCCAAAACGGTCAATTTTTGCACAAAAGAGCTTCATTTCCCAACGAAAAAGTGAATATTTATCAAAAAATAACAATTATTTTGCCCTAAAAACAGCAATTGCATCATCTTGAAACTGTCCACCAACAAAAATCATACCCTAAATAGGTTTGAGCGTCTTTACTCTCCAGATCCTCGCCAGTCAACTGCGATATATGAGTCTCTAAAATAACAAACAATTTCTGCACATCGTCCTAAAACAAAAACAAAAAAACTTCAGTAACCAACGTCAGAAAATCGCACAAAACAAACCACGTGCCTGACACTGGCGTTTAACACGCGCCGATTGCTTCGCTTTCATTTGCAACTTCTTTTCCCTGCAAATTCAATCGAATCAATTAATTCAATCGATTCAATCATTCGAAAAATTCACATTTGCTTCAGCTGTTCGGTTTTGGCGATGAGTAATTTGAAATTTTCAATTTGGTTGCAATACACACGCATTTTTTTATCAATCGAATCGATCATGCGTTCCAATACGCAAATTTTGCGTTTTAAATCGCGCGTAGTGTTCGTTTTCTCCCGCACAAGAGTCTCTAGGGTGTTTGGATTTGAAAATATAGGTTTGCGTTAATTGTTTTTGTTGATAATGTTTCGATTACCGCTTTCTTGCGCTTTGATTTGCAACAGATCGATCGATTTTTCCAATTGTGCATTCGACGAATGTGTGCTCGAAAGAGATTGGCGCGTTTGGAGGTGCTGCTCTTTCAGGACGCTCGTCTGCTTTTTTGTCGGCTGAAAAAATGTGAGAGATATCGAGTTAATCGAACGTAAAACACTTTTACATTTACACAAATTGTGTGTAAAAAAAAACACCATTTTCAGACGTTAAACATGTAAAAATAAATCATTTTACACGTTATTCGTGAGGAATACACCAATTTGACACATTATGCCGTGTAAAAAACACCAATTTCACAAATTATACGCATAAAAACCACCAATTTTACAGAAATTCCACACGTTATGTATGTAGAAAACATCATTTTCAGACGTTAACAGTGTTAATTAAATCATTTTACACGTCATTCGTGTGTAAAACACCAATTTTACACGTTATACGCGTAAAACACAAATGACTCACACTCTGGGTGAGTTTTTCTCGATGAAGTATCAAATTCCCACGAACTGTTATCACTTTTTCCTTACTGAACACATTACTCGTGATGTATTCCCACATTTCAGACATCTGTTTGCCACGACATAAACTGTTAAAAAAAATTTAATCAAATCACACTCGAGCTACCATGAAAAAAGCCTTATTTACTGTTTTATCGTTTCGATGGGTGGCATTTCTTTGCCGGCATCTCTGCCCAAGAAGCGACAGTTGACTTCTTCCGTTGCCCATGCGTGAATCTTCGCAGCCAAAAACGTCTGGTCTTTGTTTACATATAGTGGTCCTGGTGGCGGTTTCGTGCTTTTCTTACGCCGAACACTTATTCCAAGAAACGTGTTAAAATTTAAACTGTGTATTTGATATCACGGTGTACTATTTACTACCTGTTGACGTTCGAATCCAACTTGTTGACGCGACCAGCCATCTTTTAAATCCCACAAATGTGCCGCCCGTTAGGCATGGCCTCCTGCACTCATAGGCCTGACTCAAGTTTCCAACTCACTCGCGACCAATCGGGTGGCGAGATGTCACGGAGGACTCCGAAGCGGGATTTTTAAAAATGGGTCGAATAGAATCGGCACTGGATGGAGTTGTAACTGCCGGATTTGTCACTAGGTGGGAATAAAATGCATGACGTTAACCGAACTTTAAAATGGCTTCTTCCGGAGTAGCCGCTGAATGCAATATTTTCTCCAACTTCGAATCGTATTTCCATCTCTAGTTGGGTGCGTAATCCTCCGCTGTTAGTCATGTAACCTGTGGCCACACGCAATGAGTCATTGCACCATTTGATACAACACTAGAAAAGAAAACTCATGAAAATCTTCTATGATTGTGTAAGTCATTAAATTCGAAAAATCAAAACCGAAACTTTTAATTCTCTACTTGGATATTTTCAGTACAATTCAGGCTGTCTACACCATCACCATCAGAAAGCGCCTAAGAACCATTCTTAGACTTGTGATCACGTTTTTTTGACCTTTCAGTCTGAAAACTCCTGATATTCACCAAGAAATAAAAAAAACTAAAAATTGGTGATTACCTCAATGTAAATACAGTAAAAGCTGTTTTATCTGCCATGGTTGGGACATCTTGGAGAGATAAATCCATAATTCATTTTTAAGGGGGAAATTTTTCATTTTCTGAATGGAATTTTGGATTTATTTGTGGAAATGTTTGATATTTTTGGGGAAAATGTTTAGTTTTTATGGTTTTTCGGTATTGGATTTTGTGATTTTGTGATTTTTTAGCTTAAACCGGAATTAGATCGTCGACCTTTTAGCATAATATTGGCCGCTCGGTCAATTATTTCCCGCTCTTCACCGGTGAGGGAATACAGGTCTTCAGGGCCTCTAATAAAGTACGGGGGAAAGTTAATTTTGTCGATAATGTGTGGGTGCACACAGAGGCGTAGCTTCAGATTTTGGGCCCCCATGCAAAAATGTTATTGGGCCCCCTCTTCGATTTTTAGGGGCCCGAAAATTCCAACAAAATATAAAATAAAATAAATTAAATTTTTATTTCTTTATATTTTTTAAGATTTTGGTCCCAAAAAAGGCTGCGCAAAAGGCCCCAGACTGTAAATACGCCTTTGGGGTCCCAAAAAAGGCTGCGAGAAGGGCCCCAGACCATAAATACGCCTTTGTGGCCCCAAAATTACCACACAAAAATTTCCCAAAAATAATTTTCGAAAATATTTTATTTTTTTTTTGGAAATTGAAGGGCCCCCAAAACTAAGGAGCCCCTATGCACTGCATGGGCCTGCGGTATGGTAGCTACGCCGCTCTGCAAAAGGGCGCATCAACGCATCTTTCACACGGCCCATTCACTTCCGGTTATTCCAATCCAGGATAAAACAGCTTTTAGCGTATTGTAAACAAACGGATTTGATTTAACGATAGACAAACTTGTTATTTCTCTGTGCAGTGAGCAAAATCGATAGAACAAATTGCATTGCCCCATATTCGGCCAATCGTTATTCCCAGGGTAGGCGTTACAGTTTGTTTGCAGGCAAATCCTCGGAGCTTTAAACATGTCATATTTTCTTCCATATAAGTACTACCAACGCAACTACCCACGAACGATGGAGTCGTGCGTGTCGTCCAACATCAAACCGTTGCCGTTGTGGAGCCCGCGACCGGTGCAGCGGGTGGAACCGACCATGAGGGCGAGCCCGTACACTGGGGCATCGCCCTGTTTTCAGCAGCGCCAGGCCGATCCCAACTATCTGGCGTATATGACCCCGGACACGCAGACGTACATGCCGACCTTGACGCGGTACACGCCGGCGGAATGGTCGAGGAATATGCAGGAGCAGTGGCAGACGGCAGAGAATGCGAGGAATATTTCTGAGAGGTTGCGAACGGAGGCCATGCACCTCGTCAGGTAGTTATTTGGGTTTTGTTTGTTTGTTATTGGAAAGTTTTGGTTTTTTTCAATTTTTGACTCAAGATTCTTATTTTTTCTCATTTTTTATTGCAAAATTTTACTTGTTTTTCATTTTTCTATTGCAAACTTTTGATTATTTTGGGTTTTTTTCATTTTTCTATTGCAAAATTGTTATTTTTTTGGTCTTTTCATTTTTATAATGCAAAATTTTGATTTTTTTCGATTTTTTCATTTTTCTGTTGCACATTTTTTTTATTTTTTTTCGTTTTTTTTAAAATTTTTTATTGCAAAGTTTCTACTTTTTCTCAGTTTTCTATTGCAAAACTTTTATTATTTTGGTCGTTTCATTTTTTTAATGCAAAATTTTATTTTTTTTCATTTTTCTATTGCAAAATTTTACTTTTTTTCATTTTTCTATTGCAAAATGTTTTTTTTTTAGTTTTCTTATATTTTTATTGCAAAATTTTACTTTTTTTCATTTTTCTACTGAAGAATTTTGATTTTTTTCTTCACGTTTTTCGTTTTTGTTGCAAATTTTTAATTTTCTTATAATCCTTATTATTGCAAATTTTTAATTTTCTTATAATCCTCATTATTGCAAATTTTTAATTTTTTAATTTTTTTATTGCAAAGTTTTAAATTTTCTCATTATTTTACTGCAAAATTGTAATCTTTTTAAGGCAAACAAATGACCAAACTCGACTTAATAGTTTGGAGTCGGGGCAGAGACTGGGCGAGCGAATGAATGACGTGAATTTCTGGATGCACGAAGTGAAGGCTGAAGTTGATCGATTGGATCAAGAGATGGCGGCGCTGTACGATGTTCGACGTCATTTGGAGCGGGCTTTGAACGAGACGAATAAGCCGTTGCATATCGCGCAGGAATGTCTGTTGCATCGTGAGAAGAGACGGGGCATTGATTTGGTGCACGATGAGCCTGAAGAAGCGTTGATTAAGGTGAGTTTGGAGAGGGAATTGGTTTTGGGTTTTTGGTTTAAATGATTTGTTTTGTTCTAGGAAGTGGATTTGGATGTTGAAGTTCAAAGTAGAATGAGAAATATGCTGGATAAAATCAACGTGCAATATGGGTTTGTAATGGTTTTTAAGATTGTGGAGGAGTTATTCGAGTAATAAGATTGAATTTTACTGTAAAAATTCAACTTTAGACAGTACGATTTCAATCGTAAGTGTCAAAAGTAGATTTTACACGGCAAAAAATTGAATTTGGCTATAAAAAAATGATTTTATCGTGTAAAATTGAATTTCGATGTAAAATTTCAATTTCGTTTTTACAATTTTGACTGTAAATGTTTGATTTTGATTGTAAAAAATTGATTTTGACTGTAAAAAATTGATTTTGCAATGTAAAAATTCGATTTTACACTGTGAAAAATTGATATCACACTGTAAAAAATTGATATCACAGTGTAAAATTTAATTTGGCTGTAAAATTTCAATTTTCAATGTTTCAATCTTCGTTTTTACAATTTTGACTGTAAATATTTGATTTTGATGTAAAATTTGATTTCACACGGTAAAAAATTGATTTTGCACGGTAAAAAATTGATTTTGCACTGTAAAAAATTGATTTTGCACTGTAAAAAATTGATTTTGCACTGTAAAAAATTGATTTTGCATTGTAAAAAATTGATTTTGCACTGTAAAAATTCAATTTTACACAGCACAGAACATCAAAATCGAACTTTTACCTCCAAAACTAAAATTTCTCTATTAAAACTAAACCCTAGAAACTCTACTCCATTCCAGACAAATGCGGATGACCCAACACGAAATGGAAAAAGACCTATGCCGCAAATCGGCCGCCTTGGATCTGGACAACATTTGTC
Source organism: Strigamia transsilvanica (assembly GCA_034701245.1). Taxonomy (NCBI): domain Eukaryota; kingdom Metazoa; phylum Arthropoda; class Chilopoda; order Geophilomorpha; family Linotaeniidae; genus Strigamia; species Strigamia transsilvanica. The sequence continues at coordinate 906 of JAQIXU010001921.1, read as the reverse complement.
ACCAACTAAACAAACACTCCCCAGGCATAGGCCACTTCAGGGGAATCGAACGAATGGATCAAAAGTACGCCCACCTTAAAACAAAAAACCAAAAAAATCAAAAAAAATCCCAACCGTTAACACGCATTTACAGCATTTCAACACCGGAAACGTACCCGTCGAGATCCAACGAAAATCTGGTGAATTCGCAGAGTCTGAGACTCGCATCGGCCCGACTGCGCGCCGACACGGAGACATTGATCACGAATTGCGCGCACGACATGTGGATTTCGTGGAGCAACACCAACACTTCGTTGCAGCAGCGCTCCAAGGAAGGATCGACTGCGCGCGACAAACTCAACATGCATTTGGCGCGAGTAAAGGCGCCATTTTGTTGGGAGTGGTTAGGAAATTAATTGTTTTTGTTTTTGTTTTGGTGAGGTTAATGCTGAGATCAACGAGTTGAAGAAACATATTGCGTTGGTCGTGCGATCGATTGCGGATAAAGGGTCGCCGTTGCAAGTGGCGCAAACGCGACTGGAGGTTCGCACGCATAGACCGAATGTTGAGTTGTGCAACGATGGTGCGCATGAAAGGTGAAGAGTATAAGAGACGGAAAAAATGATTTTTGATGTTTTTTTTTATCTAAAATCGCAAAAGAATGAAATTATTTGCGTTTTGAGATGTTTTTTCTATCTAAAATTGTAAAAATCAAATGATTTTTATCGAAATTTGATATTATTAGACAAAAAAATGCATTTTCTTATTTAAAGGTGTAAGAAAACAAACTGTTTGACGTTTTAAGATACTTTTTCTGTCTAATAATCAAGAAATCAAATTATTTTTATCGAAATTTGATGTTATTAGACAAAAAAAATGCATCTTCTTATTCAAATTTGATGTTATTAGACAAAAAAAATGCATCTT
>JAQIXU010001920.1:0-14416 GCA_034701245.1 Strigamia transsilvanica | reverse complement strand
ATACGCCATTTATTCTCTTCTTTAGTTGTCGTTTCAGCTTTAAGTTATCAACCAAACTAAAACCAATGTTAATGTTTTATTTTATTGTCTTAAAAAGATACAAATAAAAATAATAATAATTTCGGTATTTCTAAAACAGATTTTTTTTTCTTAAGCAAAACCGTCGAAATGCCATCAGAAGAAAACAGACATTTTTGGCACCACAAAGTGGCAAAACAAAAATAATTTTATTCTTATTATAAATTATAGAAAGGAATTTGATGCAAACATCAAATTTTGCCAGTAGGAAATTGTCTATTTTTAATGGCTCTGTCTAGATCAAGTCTGTTTTGATCTAGTGGCAACTTCTTTTGATAGCTTCTGAGCTGGTGTACATTCAGCCGTGTCAACTTCATTTCCCATCCCCACGTGATCGAAAACACCGGTCAAACAAGCTGTGCGCTCAGCCAAATGTGGGTCACCTTTTACCTTAATCGTGCTCAAACTACAAACGAAACATTTTATTTTATTTTCTTTTATTTTCGCCTGATTTTATTTCGTCTACTAGTGAAATAAAAATGTTAGATTTGCTTTGCTGCCCAACACAAACTCGTTCGAATTTTGTCGTTCGTGCCAAATTTATTTTGTGTTTTGCGATCGTTTTCTACAAGGCTTAGGATTTTGTTTGATCCTCTTGAGCAGAAGATATTGCCAACAGGCAGTCGGATGGTTCTCGATCGAAACTCTCTGCGGCTATGCATCTCGTCTCGTCTCGTCTCGTCTTTGTGTTGTTATGTGGAGGTTTCCAATACGATAAAATGGGGAGAGAAGTGATGGAGAAAATCGTGAGCGAGCAAGTCTCTGCGGAGAAGTACATGTAGTTGGAACCTTTATAGACGACCTTGTTTTGCGGCCCAGTAAACTTCAGCCGACTGGTCAACACTCGTTGCTTCATCATTTTTCTGCCCTGTCATTCCTTTTGGACCACTGGTTCTGTCAATTTGTCATCTTGAGAAAGAGATTACACGTTGTTGAGGAAGGTGGATAACACGTTTAAACTTTATAGGTTATTGGATCATTGTAAAAAATGAAATTACTTCCCACGGAGAAATAATTTGAAAACCTTTTAGACGAAATTGTTGTAAATATTAAAAATCAATTTTCTTCGGCTTTTACAACTTAACATTTTTTTTAAAAAAGTATTTTAAAATCGACATTTGACATTTTATTCGCTGGTGACGTACAGCAAAGCTGAAAAGCGGAAGGTTCAATTTATGTTTAAATGTTTACTTTTCATTATTTTTGTGAGTGGGTTTTTTTAGAACATAAAAAAAAACCCGTAGATGTTTTAAGATGTTTTACAAGATATAAAAGAAATTTAAAACATACGCGCGCCTATTCATTTTCAGTTCAGTGATTTTCATCATTGAAAATTGTGGAATAATTTGCACCTGTCATCTCATGAAGCAAAATGATTTTGCGCAGGTTGCTTTAAGAGGTTCAGAGGAAATACAAAAGAAGAAAAAATTCTGTTGATCAGCTTTTGTGAAACTCGTAATTGTTAGCATCAGCCGAGTTCAGCTTTAGAGCATTTATATTGTGCTAACCACTGAGATTAGGTATGTCTGTAAGCTAGATGGCGGTGCCATAATCAAGCAAACTGCAGTTTTGTAGGACCATTACAACTGTGATTTTTCTGTTTAATTGCGATACAAGATGCCTTCCATTCATTTTTATGACATACACACACACTACAGCAGTCGAACATGTAAAGAAATTCAATAATTTATACATTTAATATTTTATGCTTTTTTCGTTGTGTAAATAAAGAACAATGTCACACTTTTTTTATCATTCCATATCTTTATCATCCATGGAGGGATGCTTTTTTTTTTTTTTTTTAAATATGTCACACACAATTGCATTGATTTTTTTCTTCAAATATCACACAAATAAATACAGATTATAATTGTTCGTGTAGCGAATTTTAAAAAAATCCGAATCCATAAAATCAATCGAGTATAACCATCGTAAAATCTTGAGTCCATTAAAATTTAGCATTCATCATTAAATGAAGAATCACGGTAATTTTACTTAGTATTGCACCATGTCCCCGGCTTCCGCCTTACCGCAAGTAAATTCAATTCATATTTATAAGGTACAAATTGAATAATACATTAGGTAGCATTTTTTATATAATTTTTTTTCGACATAATATGTATTTATATTTTGATATATATATTTATTATATATCTTATTATATTGCTTTTTAAACTCTACTATATCACATTTACAAGATTTTATACCTCAATATTTATAATGTATGGTACATTGTGAGAATAATATATTATGTACAGGTGCACTTTTAAAACCAGATGAAAGCAACTTACTAAGCAAATGAATTAGAATTAAAATGTTTGACCTTACTGACCATCTTCAATCAAACAACACACCGAGAGTATTGCTTATGCTATACGGATGCTCAATGATTAGCATTACGATATCGAGAGAGGAAAAAATGAGAAAAGTTATTACAGCAATAATTAATGTTTTCCAAGTGGTCCTATAGAGGTTGTGATGGGATTAAACTTTAGTTTAGTCCCAGGCAGCTTCAGCTTGTTGAACTGGATCCCAATAAGCGTTCGGATTAGACACACTGCTTGCTTGTTGCTGAGTGGGAACTGGGTATTGGTGCTGTTGATATTGCGGTTCCTGCTGACTATAAATATCTTGAATATCTGTTTTTGTATCCATCGGAACGTCGTTGGCCACGTCTTCGTGTGGCCGCATTTCCATGGGTTGTTCGGACTCCGTTTCCAATGTACTGTTTTTAATTCCGTAGTAGAAGTAGACGAATAATCCTGAAGTAATTTAATGGAGTAAAAAAATAGATTTTTAAAAATAAAAAATTCTAAATCTCACCAATCGTCATCCACACTGTAAAACGAACTAAAGTCAGAATGGAAAGTTTGAAAATTAAATAAATGTTGACCGTTATGGCAATAGCTGGGACAAACGGTAGGCCTGGAGTCATAAACTTAAGAGTTTTTCTGTTTGGAAATATAAAATATATATATAAGAATGGTTTACTGACTAGTCAATAGGCAAAACGTGTACCTGTTTTGCGGCTTTCTCGAAATGTAAAGCAATATACCGACGATAATAATTAAGAAAAGAAAGATGAAGATCATGGCGGCAGTAGATCCTTCTTCTAGATCCTTTATTTCACACACAACAATAATGTCCAAGATGACAATACAGAGATATAGGATGCCGACCAGTTTTAATACAAGTTGCCCCGATTCATCTGTTGCTGGATTTCTATCACGCCACGGAAACACTCGTGGACAAAGAATTTCCAGCCGTTTAAAGACACCATCAAAAGGGCCTGGACCTTTAGGAGGAGCTGGTTCGGTCTCTTCTTGGACGGTTCCATAGCCCTTGTCCATGCTGCCCGATTTAGGTGCTTTGGTATTGTCGATGAGTGTTGCTTGATCGTCGTAAGTGCGCGTGTTTTCTGTGTCGTCCCAGGTGACGTGATGTGGTTCGTAAGGTGAAGGTGAAGGTTGTCGGGAAGCGTGCGGGACGCCATATTCTTCTTCGAGTTGTTTAAATGAGTCTGGTAACATTTCGGCCAGAGTCGTTCTTTCCGGTTGATATCTCAAAATGAGGACGCAAGTGGAGACAAGTGTGTAAGCTAGCAGTGTTCCTTTTAAATAGAATAAACAATTGACAACTTGATCGCGTTGGGTTGCCATTTCTTTTGTATTGCCATTACCTATAGACATCATTTCGACGAGGATTTCAAGACGAATTACGAGAGATGCGACTGCAGCTGCGAAACCAAAAATGCAAGTTGCGATGGCTGGAGTACCAGTGAGGGGCCAGATCCGAGCCAGCATTCTATTGCGACATAAAATAAATGAGCAAACTGCAAAAAGTATTTTCATTTCCATTAAAATGTGTGATGATTACTTGAATATGAGACCGTCTTTCGCCATTGCATAAACGACTCGTGGCATAGGGAACATGGAACCGAACATGGATACAGTTAGTCCAGCCAGGGCTCCAACTGATACGATATATTTGGCATTCATAGAGCCTCTGTAGGCAAACATTTCAACTAAAGCAGAACTAGGGTCTATTTTATCAAAAGGTACGATAAGTGTTAACATCATTGAAGATGTAACGTAAGCTAAAAGAATGATGCCCAGACTGACTATGATCGCCAATGGAATGTCTCTTTTTGGGTTGTGGGCTTCTTCGCCAGTCGTGGCGATTATATCAAATCCGATAAAAGCATAAAAGCAGGTGGCTGCACCTGTTAACACCTACAAATATCCAAATTTGTATTTAGACAAAGTTTTACAGTTCCAAAAGAAAAGAATACTGACCCCTGACCATCCAAAAGGCATAAAGCCTTTGTGTTCTGACCAATTAGCACTGTCAGCGTAGAATAGACCAGCGCCCATGATGAAAGCCCAAACGCTCAAGTTGACTGCGTTAAGGACATTATTGAAAACCAATGACTTCTTCACACCTGCTATCATCAGAATGGTCATTAAGATGCAAATAAAAAAGGCGAGAACATCTGGTGGTCTCCCTGTGCACAAGAAAATGGATAAAACATAAATGCAATGAAAAAATGTAAGCTTAGTTAATCATCTTACCAAACATTGTTCCCAAACCACTAGCAAAGGCGTCTGTGATAGCTCTATTGCTTAATGAATCGAAACAGGCGCTTAGAGCGCAAGCACAAGCAGAGGTACCTATAAGGTACTCGAGCACCATGTTCCAACCGATAACAAAGGCTAAGAATTCACCTACTGTCACGTAACTGTACATGTACGCAGAACCTGTAGTATGAGGTACGCGTACACCAAACTCGGCGTAACAAACGCCTGGAAAACAGCAATTAAATTGTCACTTGATTTCAGTACTGTTGTTTTACTGAGTTTACATACCAGAAAATATGGAAGCAATGGCAGCGATCATGAATGATAGCACAACACCTGGACCCGCAATTTTGTGTGCTACCATACCAGCAACTAAATACATTCCAGTCCCAACACAACTGCCCACACCGAGGGAAGTCAGGTCCAAGGTGGTTAGACATTTCTAATGAAAACAATTGAAATTGAAATAATAATAATCTGTACATTAGGATGTAATTAGAGTATGCTTTACTTTGAGTTTTTCTTTGCCGGTTGTTGGTGCAGCTTCTAGTGACTGTGCATTTTTGGTGCGGATCAGCTTACCCACCATAAGCACCGCTTGGCGGCGCATTGCCGGGTTATTAATATTCGGGACTGGCATTTTGTGACTATACTGCTGATATACTTAAACTAGAAATAAAGAAAATAGAGTTATGAGTCAATTTACAAAAACGAGTTTTAAAAAAATTGAATGAGATACCGGTATCATATAAACCAATAAGTGAAATACAGCGCACCCTCTGTCAACGAGTGAACAGAGCTAATAAAATATCGAACAACTGGCGTTGGCATTCCCTCGTGCCAGAAACATGATCGACTGATGACAGGGAAAAGGAAAAAACTTGTATTTTCTAATGTCACCAATTTATCTGTTAGGATTTTACATGCATTTTACATGTTAAGAGCTGAGAGTTGCTTCACTTTACCCTTTAAAGACATAGCGGGATATTATCAGACCACATCTGCAGTTGACAGAGAGACTGGGTAAATAGTGTTTCCGGGTTTCATTTAAAAGGGAATTTGTAATACAGACAAATGAAACAAATATTAGAGTTTAATAAACTGTCACTTTGACGGGCAACTACTGAATGGGAATATATGTGTGCACGGATTTGGAAAATTGCCAAATGTGTGACGTTGCACTGGTAAGTGACGCTACAAAAATGTCAAATGTGAACACATCTTATAAAGCTGCAGGAATTAAATGGTTAAGCCATGGGTCAGGATTCAGGAAGAGACAAAAAAATTAATACGTTTTTAAAGCAAAAATATCTTGGGTTTGTTACTAAAACATAGAAAATAAACAGCCAAAGCTCCCCCTTGTTTTCACTGCCAGACACCATTTTCTTGTTCGTATTAGCAGTTAGAATAGAATGATCTCATTGATAAAGGGATAGGATTGGACCGAGGGGTTGGGGCAGAGGGACCCTCCGAGAGGGTCGCGGCCGTGGATTTTACTTGCCCTAGGGTATTGATGAATCACGCCATTATGTCGTGATCTAGAATGGAATTGAGATTTTTGTCTGTCGTCATGGGAACTCGTTATGATTCTTTTATGTTGTATTTTCCTAAAAAGTGACTTGGGATAAAAATAATAATTATTTTTTTTTTGGTTTTGTTTTCATGGGAAACAATCTACACCTCCAGGTATAAAATAGAAAAACCCATCTTCCGGTTTCTATTGGTTTTTCTCATACTTATTGATTGTGTGAATGAAGTAAAATGTTTATGGAAAGCGTTGTAGCAAAAGAGAATGTGCTTTAGAGAATGAAATAAAAATGTGAAGGAGTGCACTTAATCGAGATTTTGGTGATTAATTATTCGTCAAACGTGAAACGCTGGTTAATACAAGATGAATAGTACTAGTTGAGAATAAGGAAATGGTTTTAGTGGATCATCTACCTCCTTTGATGAATGTTATAGCAATCCTCATCTTGTGGTGTGGGCTTAAAGATGTAGAGATGGGTTCCGTCATCCATGACTGGCCCCTCATGACAAGGGACGCCGACCAAACGAGACGATGGCGAGCATCGAGAAAGGGCTTTCGTCGCCCACACAGTAAAAATGGATCGATAGTACAGTGACGTCACAGCATTACTCGCCATCCGAGGACCTCTACAGTGATGCAAACGAGGTAGTGGAAATTTATAGTGAGAATGTGAATGATTAAATTTGTAATAAACAAAACAGTCGAATTTAAAAATCACTTGTTTTTATTATAGATTAATAGATTATTGTTTTATATTTCACTTTTAAAATAAATCTACTGATGTTTTGATAGTAGCGGATGGGAGAAGCTACGGAAACGGAATTAGATACAATGTTTACGACATTTTAGTTTATATTTCTCGTAAATAAGCATTTTTTTCACTTATTTTTATTTTATTTGGTGGGTTGAGTGTCTGCTTGGAAGTGAGTAGCACTTGCGCATTACAATAGTCTCCACAAATGACTTGGAGCTGGCTGAAGGTGTTGTTTCGGAAACGTTTGTTTCCACTCACCGAAAATGGATCGGAGAAATCAAGTGAATCATTCATTAACCTGATGATCCGCGGTTTGGGTGGATCATTACCTCTGGCCGTTGTTATTGTTGCTAGTCAATTTGCCGCAGAAAATTTTTGCTTGAACTTATTTTTAGCTCTAATAGTGGCAGCAATTTGTGTCTTCCTCACAGGTCAGTTTATTTAATTTGCAAAATGATTTTAAAATTAATTTTTTGGATATTTTTAAATATATATATATATATTTTAATACAGATCTTTGTCTTTGTGAATATAAATTTATTCCCCAAAGCCGAACATCACTTATTTACACTTGTTATGAAATCAATGGAGAATTTCCATCGTTTTTAATTGGTTGGTCACTACTGCTGTATCAAATGTCTGCTGTTGCATTCTCCAGCAAAACGATAAGCATTGCTGTTAATTATATTAGTCAAGATTGCGTCCAGAAGTGGATTTTACACAACTTTGGTTCCGTCCCATTTTCCCAAGAAGCTCCAGATTTTGTTGGAGTTACTGTTCTTCTACTACTGCTCACAATTTTCTCAGCCTTAGAGCATAGGAAAAATGAAAAACTATTTAGACTTTTAACGTTTCTTCTTACTATTTTTGTCATCATTTTCTTCTCAAGCGTTGGCGCAGTGCACTCTGATGCCGAATACATTCTCTTTAGAGACTGGCAAATCACTGGAGTTGAAATATTACGCAATGCATCAATTTGCACGAGCTGTTTTTGCACATCTGTTTTGTTGAATTCACACGGAGAGTGTCGATGGAGGAGTAAACTAGCTTTACCTATGATTTCACTTCTGCATATTCTAATCGCTCTAATTACCTGCATGTGCATCATTACAATTTTACATTTCATGATAGCCGACAGGTAATTCATCCGTTTGAAAAGTGAATATATTAACTATTAATTTTTTCAAATCAAGGTCAATGTTAGCTGCAACGATTTTATTTGAAGCCTTTCAAGAACGAAATGTGGACTGGGCAAAATATGTCATGTGTGCAAGCATTTCCATAAGCTTAAGCATGACCTCATTGGTTATTTGTCAATCGGTTTGTACTACAGTTCGAACCATTGCTTCCGAGGGACTTTTATTTCGTTTCCTAAGCGATTGTAGTTCGTCTAAGATAAAATGGCGATCCAATCTGTCAATAACATTTGTAGTTAGTTTGGTGATTTTACTAACACCCACACACAAGTTAGTAGATTCAATGGCAACAGGCTATCTAGCAATAAGTTCAATGGTATTGCTCTGTGTTTTACATCAAAGATATGTAACGACAGATGGGACATGCAATTATCAACCAATGCTTAGGGAAAAGTTAAATAAATTTGAGGAGAAGCGATGTTCAGATGAAATGACAGAATACTTGAACAACAACAGCAATATTCAAGGAAGCAGGGTAACATCAGACGGTGAAGACAGTTCTGATACAGATGTCGATGCCATAGTTGAGGAATACAAAGAAAATCTAGACGTAGCCACCGTCACTGCCTTAGACGACGAAATGCTTCTTCAAGAACCCACACACAAAACTGGAAACCGAGTAACTGTTTGCATTATTCTTTTGTGCATCGCCGTTCTTCCATTGGAGACTCTATTTACTTCTGATTTCTGGTATTTACGGTCTGTGGGATGGATGTTGATGCTTTTCGGAGTCGTTCTTTCAGCTGTGATTAATCGTCAGCCTCAAGGGTCTTTCAATAAAGCGAAATTTCACGTTCCTTTTTTCCCATTTACTCCAATTCTAGCACTGTGTCTTCATTTAAGTCTCTTGATGAATGTAATGCATACAAATTGGATCTGGATTACCACTTGGATGATTTCAGGTCTTTTTACTCGGATACCCATTTTTAAAAATTGTAAACGTTTATATCTTTTTAATTCACAGGTTTAACAATTTATTTCGGTTATGGAATTAAACACAGTTCTGTTCATCAGTCAACTAACACTATTGAAGTTCTTCCGGACAATTTTCAGCTTCGTATTTTAGCTACGCATGATCATATTGATGACGAAGATGCGCACGAACACACAGAGTTGTCAAACTGTAATGAAAGTGATGTAAAATAATAACCTCAAATGTACAGACAAAAAACAACTAGATTATGTGTGAAAAGTCTGATGGAGTAATAGTAATTGATTGTAAACAGAAACCATCTGGTTTAATGTGCTAATTAGAGACTACTAGGCGTTTTCATAGCAATCGATTATGAATCATTTACCGTATGTGTAAATACAGAAAAATTGCCAATAAATACCTCTAAAACACATTACAGTATCGTGAGAGTTTATGCCACTTTGGGTTGTCATAGTGATAATCAACTGGTTCCGTGAAGCCACAATAGAAGGCAGCAGTCTGCAACGCCAGTCGCCAATTTCTCACAATGAAATCCGGTTGATATCATACCCGGATGGGCACAACTGCACTACATCGAAGATGGGATTTCCTACCAGATGTTTGACACTATGGGATCTGGTTGGGGTAATGATACGTTTTACGGTTTAATTTATCGTGGCAGTATGTTGAAACACATTTCTCTAGCATTTTGTTAACGAGTTACTGCGACCGACCGGATTTTCTGATCACGGTGCAACGAATACCATCATAACTACTTAAATTGTAAGTTAGAAAATATGAAGCTCACTACTGTACAGCACTTGAAAATTTACACTTAATGATAAGGAAATCAAAAATATAACAAATTCTACAGACTATTACGACATGAAACATACGGAATAGATTGACAAACAGGAAACGGTACTTATTTATATTTAAACAAAAAACGTATATTTTTATATATTTATTTACCTTATTTATTTAGAATTTAAAATGAAGGAGTTTTGTAAAAAACTAAACCGCACGAAAAAATTAGATTATGATATTATTCAAACACCTTTAAGACGATGTCTAACAACATTCGATATCACTTTACTCGGTAAATAAATAAATTTTTTTACATCTTTATTGTTGTCATAAATATTATTGATTTCTAGGTATTGGTCATATGGTAGGAGCAGGTATTTACGTTCTAACAGGTGACGTGGCTCGCAATATAGCCGGGCCAGGCGTTGTTCTCTCGTTTATAATAGCTGGCATAGCGTCAGTTTTGGCTGCTCTTTGCTACGCGGAATTTGGTGCTCGTGTTCCTAAGGCCGGCTCGGCATATGTGTATACTTACGTAACTATCGGCGAATTATGGGCATTCATAATCGGATGGAATATTTTATTGGAGCACATGTTGGGCGCCGCTTCCGTCGCACGAGCTTGGAGCGGATACTTGGATTCCCTTTTTGGAGGAGCAATAAGAAATTCCACTTTGGAGAATATTGGCGCGATTCAAATTGACTTTTTTGGTACTTACCCTGATTTTATAGCTATGACGTTATGTCTTCTAACCGGACTTCTTCTTGCGTTGGGTGTAAAGGGCTCATCTTATGTCAACAGCATTTTTACGATAGTGAATATGTGTGTAATTGCTTTTGTCGTATGTTTCGGCTTCTACTGGGCCAAAGGTGAAAATTGGACTGATGTTCCTGGTGGGTTCTTACCGTTTGGATTCGGTGGAGTTATCTCTGGTGCAGCTGCGTGCTTCTACGCATTTGTCGGGTTTGATAGTATTGCTACTGCTGGCGAAGAAGTGAAAAACCCTGCAAAATCTATACCGTTAGCAACGATGATTGCAATGGGTGTTGTTACGTTATCTTATGTTCTCGTCTCTTCGGCCTTGACATTAATGGTTCCGTATACTCATATTAATCCCAGCGCTGCCCTTCCAGACGCATTTGCTGAAAATGGTGCTTCGTGGGCAAAATTTGTGGTTACTGTGGGGGCATTAGCTGGAATGACCACTTCTCTATTCGGTGGACTTTTCGCTCTTCCGCGTTGTGTTTATGCCATGGCTACGGATGGACTGCTTTTTAAGGTTGATTTCATCCTGTATATCACTTTTTTTTAAACTTAAATTATAAAAAATATGTTTGTTTTGCGTAGATTTTTGCCAGGATTCACCCGACAACGCAAGTTCCATTGGTGAATCTAATTGTGTGCACCGTTTTCACCGCTCTTCTAGCACTAATTTTTGACATTGAAAAATTAGTCGAATTTATGTCCATAGGTACTTTAATGGCGTATACAATAGTTGCTGTAAGTGTTATAATTTTAAGATATCAACCGTCCTCTAAATTTCAAATGTCCACTCCTGATGCACCTGAAAAAGACGACTCAGAAGTTAGTATTATTTATGGTTTTTAAATTATTGCTTTTTATAAAAACATATTTCCAGGACAACACTGGAAGACTTAAACCGACCTTTGCTTTCTTGGAGTCCGTGTTTGATTGTGAACCTGGCTTTGTAGTCAGTTCATCCACTTTAATGCTGGCTGTGTTTTTAGCTGCCTTGTGCAGTATCGTACAATTGGCCAAACACGAGTTGGATCAATCAGTTTGGTGGGCAGTTTTACTCGTCGTTGTATTTCTGGGTTGTGCTCTCGTCTGTTACACCATTATATGTATACACGAACAAAATTCCGATGACATGAGTTTTAAGGTTAATAAAAAATACCGTAATTGTGAGATTTAAGATATATTGTTAAAGATTCTAACAATATTTTGTCGTTTTCAGGTGCCATTGGTACCTCTTATCCCAACTCTGAGCGTATTTTGCAATCTCGCTCTGATGACTCACTTGCATCACATGACTTGGTTACGTTTTGGAGTTTGGATCACCATAGGTTGATTTGTAAACTATTATTAAGTTTAATTTCAGTTATCTTTAATCGTTTGTAATTTCAGGTCTGCTGGTTTACTTCCTTTATGGAATCAGACATAGTAAAGAAAATGACAAAGTATCAATTTATTCTACACTATTAGTTCCAGGCGACACATCGCAGGATAATTGGGGATCAATATGTCAAACAGAAATTCATCATCAACAGCCAGTTTCTAAACAAGATGACGACGAAGAACAACTAATAGTAAAAGATAAACATCGGGAGTAATAATAAATTGGATAATAAAATATTTCCTATACTTGAAACAAAATTTAAAAATTGAATTAATTTGGTAATGACAAAGGTGCTAATGGCAAAAAATGTCAATTGAAGTTAAGGAAATCATTGAAGTGCAAATGGTTTTGCAGAAAAGAAAGAATAGCTTTTACATAATTCAAACTGGAAAATATTAATAGGGACTTCTTTCGAAACTCCATTAAAGAACACACATTTCAAGTAAAGAATAGAAAATTTTAAGTGTCAATTATTAAATGGTGTGTTTAAAATGTTTCGCAAAGTGCCTATTATAATGGTCGATGTATTATTTCTTTTTGCGTTTTAAGCTGAAATTATAATTTATTCAAATGCTGTAAGTGATTCAAAAATATATACAAATATTATGTAAATTTGTTTATTGTTTATCATTTGTTGTGATAGTGATGTACGTTTTATGGTTTTAGTGAATTCAAATACCAGTAATTTATTTTTTGTGTAAAATTTGTGTTAAACCCAAAAAAAATATATTTATTTTATTTATATAATGATAACTGTACAAATAAATACTATTTAATGTCTTGGAAATTATTCTTATTTCTTTTCACACGCAAGAAAAAATACTTTCGAATTTGTCAGAGTACACCAATATTGAAGCAAAATTTTAATGTATGTCATGGTTCCTCCATGAGTTGGCTAGGCTAGTCCTGCTGGTCATGTGACGTTGTAACACATCAGAAAAAACAACCTTCAATCCCGTTGAGAAGACAGGTACAGTAATGTCTGGTAAGTTAAGAATTTAACTTATACATTTAAACAAATGTAAACTGGTCGCAATTTTTACATTGATTTTACACATTTGATTCGAGCTCGATGATGAGAGGATCATTTCTAAAAATAAAGATAAAAAACTGCGGGTCGCAACCTAGTGCAAGTATATAGTCATCAAAAAACCATTCTTTCCATAGATAACCTAACCTAAACTAACCTGAACTGAAAAATCAAGATCCACAAGTTTTTTTTTCCTTTTCGAAATGATCCTCTCACCGAACTTTATCCAAATAATCATTGAGATCGATTCGTTACACATACATAACAATTATTACCACACAAAAAATGAGAAAAATTATGATTTGGCTTGAATATACAACTGTAGAACTTTTGTACAACTTTGAGTTCCCCTTTGTTTACATGACATCAAGTTTATTATTGATTTAATATTGATCTATAATTTTACAGATTTGCCGAACCTCGATAAAACATTTATGGTTATTCCATCTGAAAACACTAAAATCTGGCATAGCCTGAAAGATACCGTAAGTAAACTACGCAGAAGAAAAATCCTTGGCAATGATCACCTTTAAAAAGATGTTTGGACATCTGCCTTTTAAGTAGTGTATAAAGGCAGATCACGTTATTTTGATTGAATATAAAAAAAATTAAAAATCATTTATGTGCTTACGGGAGAAGTGTCTAAATCTGTCGCCGGGCCCAATGTTGTTTTATCGTACCTAATTGCAGGCATCACTAGTTTGTTGTCGGCTGTTTGTTATGCCGAATTTGCTGCACGCGTACCAAAAGCTGGATCGGCCTACGAATATACGTATCTACTAAGTCTTCTCGTGTGTCTTCTTAGTGGTGGGTGTTAAAAACTCCACCAATGTGAACAGCTGGTGGTTTAGTGATAACTGATAATCCTATTCGTAGTTGGTACGGGCATCTAATTTACAAATGAAAAAAATTGGCCAGAAGCACCAAATGGGTTTTTTTCCATTCGGGTTCTGGGGAGTGATTCAAGGTGCTGCCAAGTTTTTCTTTGCATTTGTTGGTTTTGACTACATAGCAACGAGCGGCGAAGATGCCAAAACACCATCCCGATATTATAATGTAGAGTAGAGCCTCGCTTATCCGGCATAAACGGGCAGACAGAAATATGGGTTTGTCAACAGCTGTTAACAGAAACAGTAAAACAGCTGTTTTTCGCAAAAAACTGAAAACAGGCAACAGCTGTCTTTTTCGTCCTGTTTTTCTGTTTTTAAGAAAAAATTTACGTTTTAAAAATTGTATAAAATTAGAAACTAATAATCTTTTTGTTATGAGAATACACTCAACCCTTGCATTACGGCCTAGATAGGTTCCTGAAAGGATGGCTGTAAAGCAAAATGCTGTATAACGAATCAGGGGCAATTCCCCCTGATTCGTTATGGAATTTCCCGATTTTTGG
>JAQIXU010001919.1:0-14428 GCA_034701245.1 Strigamia transsilvanica | reverse complement strand
CAATAATTGAGTGATTATGATTATTGCAATAATCAAAGTAATCAACTAATCGCTCATTTAATGAAACCCCTTAATGTGGGGGTGTTGTTTTTCGTGATTTTGTTTGATTTGTTGAGAACCCTCCATTTTCTAATATTTTTTTGTGGAAAATTTGGTTTTAAATATCCATCTATTTCATTTCACACAGGAAAAGTGGTAGGTCTACCACAACGCTCAGACCCACAATGTGCAGAAAGCCACGCGTAAACCGGTTTTACTTGATCTGATATTGACATAAGACTCCGTTTGCAATCACATGACCAAGATTTATGACACCAAAGTGTAAGTTTTGTCTTGGCACAAAACACAAACTTTTCTACGTCCTTTTGTCTGTTTGTGCCACAACGGCGTGCCACAATGGCCACAAATTTCGCGCTTGCGCTGTTCCCGCAGGGGATGCAATATATCGGTTTAACCGTTTGGGCCATTGGGCAATGTGGGAGGAACCTGGAAACACTATCACACTATTCACAACTAGTTTCGTGTACTAGAACCAATTTGCGGCTATGTTATGACCATTGTAGTTTCACTACAACCCCTTCACCACCACATAAAAATTTTTTTTAAAAAAATAGAAAACACTTCGCTATTACAGCACCAGCAGCACATTATAAAATCAGAATAGCAGCACAGCCTCTATTACCACCTTACTTTTCATAGAATGGCTCACCGGGAGACAACTTTATTAAAACTCCCAAAATTAATTCAACACCGAAACAAATGCCTCCATTTCAGGTCCCTTGGTGACACTTTAATCAGACCAAAAAAAGAGCGAAAAAATGTCTGCATTCAACGTTGACACACCTGAGCTACGTGTGATGTGTTTACCTGAGCTCCCGTAATTTGTTGTCTCAAAGCACAGTGGTGAGACCTCTGGCCATCTTAAGTGTTTATTCTCTTGAATCACTGCCAACAACACCTGCCCTTTACGGGTTCAAGGTATTTTCAGCAGGTGAAATGAACAAAATTCGCCCCACATTTTTTTATTTTTTAACTGTTTTTTCACCTTGTCTCTGTTTTTATTTAAACCCACCTCAACACCTGCTTACGGCATTTACACTTGTTATTTGGAAATTTATTAGCCCCATTCCAGAGTCAGGTGGAATGGGTAAAAGACGACCTTGTTTTTACACTCATCCTAAGTGTAATTGAATATTTCAGCTCAAAAATGTTTCTATTATTTCGTTTTATTTTTTTCACAAGTTAATCACTGTATAATCTGTGCAAGGTTATAAATTAATTGACCCCAATACTCAAGAACTCTTTGAGAAAAAAAAAACGACTAATCTTTAAAACATCGTAATACAATTACCGATGAAAAGAATTTCTGCTTTTTTTGGCTTTGTCCTAAAGAGAAGAAGAAAAAAAGAAAAGAATGAAATAAAATTAAATTAGACCTACTTTTAAAATTACCCAGAAATTACTTTTCATGTTCATATATAAACACACTTTTCTTTTTTTCCATCTGCTTTTAGAATGTTTCAAGGATCTAGATTAAATTTACTCAAGACAAAAATAAGAATTTTTTTTTTCTTCTAAATTTTCTAGCAGAGAAATAAATCTAATTTTTCAGCAAATGTAGACAATTATATTTTTGGAAATTTTTCTGACCACCAATCTACAAAAAAACAAGCATAACGCACTAAAACTAAACAGACTAAATATGTTTTTGCCATTTTTCTATTTTAAATTTAAACTTTTTTAAATTACAAAGAAATTGCTTGTAAGTGCATGCTCAAAAAAATTCATTGATTTCTTCTCAGTACAAACTTATCCTTAATAAAAGCAAAGTTTTAAAATAATTTAACGATTTCACCAACAGTAATTAAAGACTAACTTTTTTTCTCCAACACAGCTTGAGTCTCTACATTTTTCCAAAAAAATGAATATTAAAAAAAGTAATTGCCTCTCCTCTGGTCACCTATTGCCCTTTCAAACCATCAAAACAATCCAAATTATTGTCAACTTCCCACCGAAAAACCCATTTCAACCCCTGAAACATCAAATAAAAATTTCAAAAAATTATAAAATCCCTTAAAGAATAATAAGCCAATCTACAGTCCACGCACAATGACAGGAGCAGCTGCTCACCCACACACTTTCCTGCTCAATATTTGGACCAGAAGTGGAACGCCAACGAGACGCCACCAATCGGCCAACGTGTGGACGCCCTGACAGCTGGTAATGGATTTTTCCCATCATGCAACTTCTCAATCCCTTCAGGCTTCAACACCCCCTCTCTCCTCATTCTTCCCCCTCCCTTTAACGTCACAAACCCGTCACCTCGATATTTCCCATTATTATATCCCTTAAGGTGAGCTGAGGTGAAACACTTCCTTCTCTACACATTAATTAAAACAACTGTAACTGAAAACCTACGGGAGAAAATGGCCAGTCCTATCAGTTAATTGTTTTCCCTATCACATTTCAAATGTCATTCCATTTAAATTTGACAATTAAAATGTCAACAAAAATAACACTCGAAGTATTTTCATGTTTACCATTTTCCCTGACACTCCTCAACTCAGCTTTATTTGTATTTTTATTTTTTTCATTTCCTAATAAATTTAAAAATGGCTTCCTCATCTATTGTTTCTTTGTTGGTAATTAAAATCTATCCCTCTAGCCTCTAACCCATGCCAGCCATAAAAGTGTTTATTTTACAACCTGACAAACAATGGCATTGCATTCCATAAAATAACAGCGGGCCAAGCCAAAGCTTGCCTGGCCAAAGAGCAATAAACAAAAAGTTCGGTATTTACTGCAGGAAAATCCTGTAGATACCACATCATGTGAGATTTTGTCACCAGTCACCCTTTTATATAAACCATAAACAATGTTCAACGGCTTTTGTTTACCGGATTTGTCAACAGGTGGGCCCTTTTTTTCTTCTTCCTAGTTTTCCACTAAAAAGACGTTGTTACCGAATTTTATGTGAAACAGGTTGAATAGATGATTTCATTACCCTGTAAAAGCTGCTAAATCGCTTTAATTTTCGAATCGTCAACCCCAAGATCCAATTCCACGACAATCAAACGACTCGCTTGACCCTGAGTCCGCCATGTTTATGATGGATTAAAACATAGAACTTTGTACACGACCTAATAGTTTCTAAGCTCTTTAAGGCTCAGCTCAACGAAGTTCCAGATTATTTGTACCCAGCAACAAAATTTTATAGTGGAAAACTGTCATATTTAAAATTAAAAAAAAAAAGAAAAAAGTCAATTTTAATTTAAAAAT
This sequence comes from Strigamia transsilvanica, assembly GCA_034701245.1. Lineage (NCBI taxonomy): Eukaryota > Metazoa > Arthropoda > Chilopoda > Geophilomorpha > Linotaeniidae > Strigamia > Strigamia transsilvanica. The sequence goes on along the minus strand of JAQIXU010001919.1, from coordinate 11,149 downwards.
TTAAGACTCCACTTTCCTTCCTTTTCCGAATTATCATTATTAACCAGATGCCAAATCCCGTGGACAGTTGCCATAAGACATGCCATCTGTGCAGAATTTTTTTCTTTTTTCTTTAGGGTGGAGCAATAAATCTATAATTCAGTTATCTTGTTTATTATTAGCAGAACTTCCTTTCCTGTTAATTTAATAAAGTCATTCATCAATTTACAGAAAGCTGCACATTAAAAAAAAAAAAAAACTAAACATTTGCTGTCTGAACACTCAACAAAACGAGTCACCTCTTTCAAATAAACAACACCTACTCTTTGGGGAGCCATCAATTTAAGTCAAAAAATGACCTCAAACTATACAAACGCTCCTCTTTTGCATTACCCCCTGAAATGCAAACAGACGTAGTCCTACCCACCAATTTTTGAACATTAACACCAGGATGTCAGACTGCAAATACCTTAATTGTGAAACACGCTTCTAGCAACAAGACTGTGTGGATAATTGTCCCCAATCATCGGAATTCCGCATTAATTTTTCTCTTGGGCGATCACCGCAGATTGCAGGAACATCCAAGTACATCCAAGTACTTACAAACTGAAACTATCAAACTATCTTCTCATGCCGCACCGACATAGCCAAAACTAAAAATAAATTCATTCAAAAATACTTTCAACCAATAAACATCACTGATCCACTTCCTACCAAAATATATGCGTCAACGGGGAGTTCAAATCGGCAAAAGTTCTCCGCTTTTATTCAACTTTTTCAATCGAGGCGCAAACTTTCACTTGGCATTATGGAAACCCTTTAAAATAGCACTTTGGACATCCCCATTTACACGAGCGAGCCTCTCGAACCAAACCTGTGAAATTATATACAGCTAGGATTAAGTTCCAACTCCCAAGTCGTATAAATCGAGCATCTCTTGCTTGCACGATGTGATGACGTGGGCACTTTGCCAGAATGCCAGGACCCTGTGTTGCTGCTCTTTTCTCCCTTCTCATCCGTGTATTTAAATTGAGACACGACTAGACCGATCCAGCACAAGTTGAAACGGAAAACATTTCACAAATGGAATGTGAAATACACGATCGGGACCAATTCTCTTTTGTTCTCCGTCGTCGTGACAGGAAAAGAGAAAGGAATTCCTGATTAGCAAAACTGGCTGCAGCTTATCGGAAATTTAGATCGCTTTTCTCAGCCCCTTTTCGCCTTTTCCCCACTCCCGTCTGATCCGTGGGCTTATCGTGTCTCGAAACCCATTCTGTTTTCACCATGTATTCGTGTAAAAAATTTACATTTCAAAGAGGATAAACTGCTCGTTTTGAAACAAACTTAAAACAAAAACAACTCGTAAATAATTACCTAACATTAACCCTTAATGAATTGAATATAACAAAAAAGTTTGCAAAATGAAAAAAATAAAACGAAACAAACCTTTAATGGTAGATAAGATAGACATTTAGGAGCCATGGGAACTGTTATAAAAAAAAACATTATTTTTACAAATACAAAATTATGAAAATTATTTCATCATTATCCTCACCTGCTCTCATCTCTTTACCATTGCAAAACAGCATCATCACCTGTTCATTCGATTTCCCGTTACATATCTTTAAGGACCTATAATACTGAAATTTTGCTTCCAGTCTCAACTGACGAGGGAAAAAAAACTGATTAACAATCAACTGCCAGAATAACCCTTGGCATTTTAAAAAATTCATTTTGAAATGTCTGAAACCATAATTGCCCAATCCAATCCAATCCAATCCAATCCAATCCGAGCCGAGCCCAACTTGCTCGCAAAATTCGCAACTTTAATATTTCTTTTATTGTAACACCATAAATGGAATGGCTATTGAACGCGGTCTAAATTGGCCAAAACGACTAATTCAATGACTAAAATAAATATTTAAATTGATCAAGAACACCAAAGTAAATACTTAAATTGATCAAGGCACCAGAATCAATAATGTATAAATTGGTCAAAAACACTAGGTGCATTCATAAGGTTATTTAAGCTTGTTTAAACTTTTTAAACCAGTCTTATTAATGTAAGATTTTACATGTTAAATTTGACATTTAGATTGGTTAAAAAAATCTAAATCAGTTTAAATGACTTTATGAATGTGCCTACTAAAATAAATGTCTACTAAATTGATCAAGAACAGTAGGCGCATTCATAAAGTCATTTAAACTTGTTCACATTTTTTAAACCAGTCTAAATGTCAAATTTGACATGTAACATCTTCCATTTAGACTGGTTTAAAAAAATTTAACAAGTTTAAAAGACTTTATGAATGCACCTACAAAAATAAACGTCTAAATTGATCAAGAATAAAATAAATGTTTAAATTGACCAAACCGATTGACTTCAATGTCTCCATTGCAGAAGAGATCTAGGTTCTGTCAATAGAGCACGATTGTTCTATCAGGGCATTTACAGTATACAGAGACCTTACGTAAAGATTTACCTGGGATTGATATAATGAAAATTACTCTTTCCTAATTTCCTAAAAAAAATAATTACACATGCTTTATTTATTCTACAAAGACCTAAGTAAAAATTTGTCTAGGGCCCCAAAAAAGCTTAATCCGCCCCTGCCTTACACCAATTATCTGCTGCTGTGTCCACAATAATCTGCTCCAATAATAATAATCAGCCCAACACTGATGACGCTGAATAAACCCTGGAATAAAACAAAATACAACGCTTACCACACCACTCATCATGATATTTTATTTATTTATAATATACCTAAAAACACAGAAACTGGTTGCAAAAATAGAACAATTGAAAAAATTTTAACGTGCAACTTTTTTACTCGAATAAACAGTCACTTAATCAGCGAAACTTCTTTTTTTAAGAATTTACTTTTTGGCCTCTAAGCAGAGATCGTCATGGAAAAAATAATGGTTCTTTTTTTAGCTCCATTGTTTTTTTTATATGTTAATGGTATCCACCATATATTAGTCAACATGGGAACAAACAACTTTTGATTAAAAAGTAAAAAAAAAGCCAGATGTAATCAAATACTTCAATATAAATAAATAGATTGTAAGAGTCCGAATAAACTAAAACAAGTTTTTCAATATTTAGCAGTAAACAGAACAATAAAAAAAAATCCCACGTAAAAAAATTAAAATATACCATGTGTTTTTCCTATTTAATTCTTCATTTGTGGATTATTTTAACTAATTCACTCCTTGGCACCATTTCCCCCTATTTCCTACAAAGTAAGGCAGCAGTCACTTCGTTAAAATTCACCCAGATTACAATTTCTAATCAAGCAGATCATTAAAGCTACATCTAAATTTTTCATACAAAATTTCAAATATCAATTTGAATATTTTATATTATAATTTGTCAAGCAAAAAAATAATAAGAAAAGTAATAAATAATTCAATGTTATCACTTGAAAGTTGTTTCTAGAGTAATCTTAAAAAAATCGATCAAAAACTTGACGCGTGTAATTGCGTTGGATTTTGTGGAAAATTGCACCACACAAGTCAATCACATTTCAGAACTAACATGATTCGAGGTAATGGAATTGCTAAGGTTATTTATACATACCGTATTATAATTGGATCTAACGTATAACTACGTTGGAATTTTCGTCCATTAAATTCTATTCCTTTACATTTTCAGTTAAAACCTTTACCTTGAGTTCTTCCAGCGACTGATTACCTTACATTTATTTATTTATTCTTGTGTGAGCAGGAAATCAAATCCTGTTTTTAAGGTTAATTTGTATTTTCATTATCCGAAATCCAAATTATTCCATAATTAAACAATTTAAAATTTAAAATCAATAATAAATACAAACCCAAAAAGTCAGAAAACTGAAATAAAATTTAATTTGTGTTTCAAATTAACTTTCTGCACCTGTAAAGATTTTACGACATCAATTTATAGCTCTTAAAAAATGTTTTAAGATATTCTGCTAACCCATTTGTTGAATTTTGCAAATGTTCTGCATAAAATCTAAACTTGCGATGTAGTTACTTTAATTTCTCTGTCCCCTGACCATGATAAAAATAAATTTAAAAAGTAGAAAGAGATGACTGAATTACCTTAATTTATGTTTAAAACCTCTTTTTTGACAGAATTTCCAGATAGTTTATCAATCTATTTGACAGTTCTTGAAAAAAAACACTTTCTCTTGAGGACGGAATGCAATTTCAGTTTTTGCTTCATTAATACATCACGTCATACACTAATCATACAAAAACTATCAGTCATTTATTTATTCACATAGAAAGAACAACACATGAGAATCGTTCTGGACATTACAACACAATTAAATGCAATTGAGCAATTGTGCATTGGTCTGTATTATAAATATAAAGCAGTAGTATCAGTCTGTACCATCATATAAATCGATTGTCAACAATTGTATTGCTATATAAACAAAAATATATATTTTTTAAAGAAAAAAAAACCTCAGATCCCCATATCTAACTACAGGTAATTATCACTGACAAACGATTCTCATTGGTTACTGAAGTCAAAATCCTAATCAATAAAATGCATCTAATGGGAAAACTAATTTGAAAATTATACTTCAGTTCACACCAACCCACAATGGTTGAAAATAGAAATTTCCATTACACCGAAAGGGACTTTCCACGTTGAATGCAAATTGAGAGATGGCAAAACCATATCCTACTTCAATATCGCCCCTGAATGTCGATGACTAACAATTGAAAATATTCAAACTTCAACCAAACAGGTCTCCCTGAACCTTCAAACAAAAACACACCGGTTTAAAAAAAAAACCTCTTCACCCTGCGCGGCAGTTGCTCTTACTCGAGATATCATAACAACCATTCAAATAACTTTAGATAGCCCCTCGTTCTTAAACACTCAAAATTGCCTAATGCATCAACATGAGCGATTACATGGTTAATAACCCACAAAAAAAAATGTTTAAACCACCTAGAAAAATGGACCACAACAATCAAGAGGCAATTTGCACCCACTCGTGTGTGTATGTACACCCCATCGCCACATTCCTATCCTCGTTCGCACTACTTATCTCCTCTTTAGACGGCCAGGTCTTGCGCGGAAGACGCTAGCGATAAATTTCCTTGCCCCGGGTAATGAAGGGAAGAACGCGGCGTCTCAAGGACGGACGGCAGCGTGGGGTCTACCAATGACTGGTAGGTCCACTATTATACATTACAAAAAAAAAAAGCAATTGGATTCATTTTTAAGAATTTATTGGGATATTGTTACAAGTAAAGGTCTTCCTTCCTCTGGGAAAATGCCCCGCGTATTGAATTCAATGCTGTTTGTGTATTTTGAGATAAAAGATCTTAATTTGTTCAATAGGTTATAAAAAAAAATATATTTTTCAAGTTTCATGATTTTATTGCAGGATTCTTTTAAGCAAAAAAAATTGAATTATGGATGGGAATTTGTTCTATTTACATTGGATAATCCTCTAGAGAATTAAGGTACATTTTTTTCATGCATTGAAAACACCTGATACCCAGGCAACGTAATCAATCACAGAGACAGAGCCAGGTATGTAGTGAAATGGTTTGAAATCAGCGCAAAAATCCCTTTGAACGTGAAGCGATTCAAAATCGCGTCGAATAAAATATTCAAAACAAATCAATTAAATCGGGCGACGCCTAATTGCCAGCAATTAACATAATTTCAACTAGGCTTATTCTCGGAAAAGGCAGCAACAGCAGAGCCACATCTCGTTCACGAACAAATTGGACTCATTTATGTCAGTTTGCATTCAAAATACACATTCAACACAATCCCTTACACACTCCCCAACCATATTCGCCATCTGCTGTGTTCAATTCTCTTCTTGGTGGGCCCATTCCGTCACTTCCGGACGGTTCATTTACTCCAAGGGGGAAAGTTTCGAGAAGAAAAAGAACCGCCACATCGGAAAGTGGAGTTGAGTAAATTTGAACAAGGGAAGTGATACAAATCCCCACAAGAGGGGAGTTCTGCATCATTTGCTTCCAGTGGCCACCACTAATGACTCTAGTTCCTACTTTAGAAATGAGGCATGGCACCAGACACTGAGTTCCCATCCTCCTCTTTCATCCAGTCGGCCCCAGGAGATTTCCATGATGAACTGATGGCTAGAGCAAACATGGCTGCAAATTGTGCATCAGGTGATGCTTTTCACTTTGTTCCAAATTGAATTCTTGCGTGACTTTAGTCAGCTAATACCGCAGTAGGGAGGAAGACGAGAAAAAGGAAATCTGTAATTCATTGCATTTTATATTTAAATTTACAAAATTCACTTAGAAAAATCGACTTTTTCGATTACGGAATTAAACAAATTTTTTTTTTTACAAAGTAATTTCTTTAGAATTTTCATCAATTTCAAATGAAACTTGGGAAACTAAAAAAAATTTAAGGCAGAAAAGTAAATACAGCGGAAAACTAGCTGCAATTTATTCGGTGGGGGATAAAACCTTCAACAATTTTGAAAGATGAAAAAAAATGTAATTATAAAAACTGTTCTTGCTGAATTGCTGTTTAAAACGAGAGAACAAAAAAAAAATATTTATTGCGATGTAAACTTTTGATAAATACTCGAAAACGATTTTAAATTCGTACCCAGACAAAATTGACCAACAAACAACCATTAATCATAACGAAAGTTAAGATTTAGAATATCGTGCCTAAACCGCCCCGTTCGATTTCATTAATTCCTGTTTATAATGCATTTATAATGAATGATTATTAGAGATAGACAATTCTCCAATACCTTAACACCCGGTTTTTCAACCCACAATAACAAAAAACAAAAACAAAAACCAATCAACAGCAGCCAAACATGAACTCGCATTCGCTGATTTTAGTCCGAAAGGCAAAGCTCCTAATGACTGTATCGAATTCATTTGGCACTTTTGTTTTATGATTCAAATTCTTTCCTGTTACATACCCACCAAAAACACCAATATTAGTCATCTTCCTGCAAGTTTTACCTAACAGCCACCACTTGTCTGTACAAAACTGAAACAAAGCGACATATGGAACCGTTATCATTACTTTCCCCCAAAAGGAAAGAACTTTCCTCCCTAGAAAAAATATAAAAAAAATTTTTAAAAAAGCTCCCAGCTTTAGTCGAGCTTGAACTAACGACCTAGAACTAAGTGGGAACTGTACTAATTAGCCACCAGGGAAAGCACGATGGGGGGAAAATTATCGATATTTGTGGGTTTTAAAATATAAAAAAAAAAAATCTAATTAGTTTATGTAGGATGAGTCTTGAAAATTTTGTTATCGCCCCGGCACATCTCCGTATTTCGATTAAAATTGACAGCAATTTAACCACGTTGATCCATTCAAGGAATAACATTTTATTGGTCAATTCCATCACCGCCGCTCGGCTACTTGTTGCTACTTATTGCTCGCAACTGAATGTCAGTCATCTGTAGTTCTGATCCCCACCTCCATTAACTTGTACCATTAACAACACAGTCCCAAATAACCATCATTATCGTCATAAGGCAAATGATAGAAGGCCTAAACCCAAGTGCTGATTGCTCTTAATGAGAACAACACACCTCGGGATATAAAACAAAGAAAAAGAAGTCTGAAATTTCTTTTCTTCTTTTCTTTTTTCAATATTTTTACACACTTTCATGACATACAAATTTTTTTTCTGCATTTGTGCCATTCACATTTATATGTCGCTTAATATTCGCCATGTCCCAACCAACATTCCATGGTGAATGTGCGATATAATGACACTTGCTTCCTTCCTTCCTCCTTTAAAACCGGTCTTGCAAAACATCCTTGCACAGTGCATTCACTTTCTCCGCTCTTGGATGCCTAATTTGCAATGGCCATTTTTTTTCCCTCTCGTTCAAACGTTAATATTTTAACCTCTTTAAAGCATAACCTTAACAAATAAGCCTAATCTCACCAATCTCTAAAAGGTCGTTAAACTCGGAACCAAACCATCAATTCCTTTTTTTCCAAAAATATTTCCCTTTACGAAAATTAATTGCGTGGTAATGACTTTCGTTATGATCAGCTGCGCCACTTGATTGACCTTAAAAAAACAATGTAAGCTACAGCACACCATAAAAATATATTTTTTCCATGTATATATTTTTAATATCGTGTCATGCTATAAAATAGTCAATAAAAAGCAGCCCATATAATGGTAGAGTCATCAACTACTATTGCGTGCCTACTTCCTTTGTTTTCCACTGATTCATGCTTGTCATTTAACACACAAGTCAATAAAGAAGGGAGTCATTGATTCCACTTGTGCAAGTTCCATATACCTCATAAACTAATGCCTGTTGTATTACAGTCTTCGTAGATATCCAACAAGGGTGCTATTGTGACCTTTCTCCTTGGAGAACTGCATCGCAAGCATCAAGCGAATTCAAGATGAGACGAGCGTTTGGTTGCTTGATACAAACTTCCTGCGATTAAAATCAAGTTTTAGTCAATAATACTATTCAATAATTCAATTTTTTTTTCTTTACGTAAAGTAAACTCTTAAAGATAAAGTGTGGTAATTGAGATGTCACACACTGAGATTTGTTTAATTTATTTGGTGATAGATTTTAAAACTCTACCGTAGTTAATAATTTTAAGAATACTTGTGAAACTGGTTTATTTATACGAAAACTTAATCGTTTTAAGACACATTTTATGGCTTATATAAATTAATTAACGTTTTATGGTTGAATTTAAAGAGTTATTAGACATGTAATAGTAAGTAATTGAAGAGATTATAAGTTTATTACGTATAAGAATGAAAAAAAAAATATCGTAATCTTTACATCTACAGTTATACGCTTGTGAGGTCAAGTGAAATCTCAAATCCTAATCCATTTTTTTGGGTTTCTTTATCGCACTACTTACGGAAAAACAAAACTCCCGACGCCATATTTTTGAAAAGCCGTTATTTCTTCTTTCTTCCCATTTCCTTGACAATGACTGCGCAAGCGCAATGAAAATTCGAATCTTGGTTGTTTATAAAAATTGATACGGAAAAGATATATAGAACTGTATTCTTGTAATAAAATTTTAAAATCAATATTATTGTGTCTAATAAACAAACAAGTTGTGTCTGTGTTTTTACTCTGCGGGAATGAAACATAAAACTACTTTACTTTCCAATTCCAAATCTTGAGACCCAGATTTGTTCCGCATTTATCAAACGAACATAAACCAGCGTAAGTCGGCATTTGTCACAGGTTTTAATGCCCACCTGGGTCATTGAATTGTGGTGTATGACCCCTAATGAAAAATAATGGGGGGATCTGAAGTAATGGAACTAGTCGTCGTAAAATTCGTCATCGGACTAGGAATGATTGGTGATTGAACTTTGTGCTTCATTAAACGCCCACCAGTGAACTTTGTGGGCCCAATTTGCTTCCACATTTTCACTATCACCTCACCTGATCTGCACGCATCAACAAACTTGCAACAACATCAACAATTTTCCTTTTTTCCCCACGAATTTTTTTTCCCTTCCACATTCTGCCACTTAAGAAAAATTCCTCAATTTCTTGCACCTGACTCTTTCAAGTGCACAATACAATTACGAATAAGTTAATTTTAATTCAAATTTTTTTTTATTACTAATATTAACTCAATTTGTCTGAGTAGAAAGAACTAAGAACCTTCCAAACACACAACTTTTGAAGCCAATTTAAAACCACTCCAGAAACAAGAGCCCGCAAAACCTCATCGACATAGGCAATATCAGCAAAGCTGCAAAAGCCTTGAAATACCCCAAGACCGCAAAATTGAGCTGCCTTCTGCCACATCCCTTCTTGCAGATTGACAAGAGAAGGAGAAGGAGGGTTATGAGCAGCTGCAAGTCGAGGGGAGGCAAAATCAAGCGTCTGGCACCATCAGTGATTACCTCTTGCATTCGACCTCATCTGCACAAGAAGAGGGCGTTTCAGCTTATCTTTAAGAAACCAGAGGAAGATCCCTCATTCCCCCTTGTGCAGTTGGGAGGAAGTTAAGACGGAAGGAAAGCAAGAAGGGTAAGGGTGGATTGAGGAGTGAATGAGAATTCATCAGTTTGCCTATCACCAGAGGCGCCATTTTCATGCACTTCTAACTTGATTTGCATAAATACTTCTTTGTGGTTTTTAAAATCCTTCGGATGGATTTTATGGACGAGCGAGTGTCACATCATCACAAGTGGTCAGAGGATTAAGTGTGAGGGGAAATTGGTTGGGTATAGAAAAAGAGATTTAGAAAATATATGAGGTTTCCTTCTATGTCTATGACATCTGTGCTGAATAAACAAGTGAGGATATCTGGCATAGAAAAAAATTGGTCTTGATTTTAATCCTGGATGTAAATTTGAATTATTATTTGTTTTATGACTTTAATCAGCTGCAGAAACATTTTAAATCATTAGATGAAATTTTTATCTGTTTGGTTTGGCTTGTTGCTAGAAACTGGATATTTATATGGTTGTTTGGTTTTACTATGATTAAAACAACTCGATCAATCTTGGAAGTTTTTACTTGACATTTTCAGATAACTTATTATGTGAATAATGCAGCAACCATTAAGATTGTATCAGTGGCTCCGCCAGGCGGACAGTGTGAGAAGAAGAATCTTTGACCTGCACTTCATACTTCTTTTCTTTATCATCCTTCTGAAAAATGCTAGAGTAATAAAATGGGAAATATACACAATGAGATCTATAAAATTCACTACTTTATACTTAGTGCTAAAAATAAAACAAGCAATTAAACAAATATAACCATTTGGAAAAAGAAAAATTTTTAATACATAGAATATACAGAAAATCAGCAAGGTTAACTCATTCAAGTGAAAGAGCAATCTTTACAATTCATAGAAAATAATAAATGCCTATTCTCAAGGATAAATCCATTTTTCCTAACACGTATACAGAAAATCAGCACCTAGTCTATGACGCACGAAATTTAAAATAATAAAAAAAAAAACCTTTCAAAGCTAAACAATAAATAAAGCAAAAAGCATCACAACACAATTAAAACAGGCTTTTGATTTTAAAAAAAATTGACAACATAGCTATTTTACTTAGCAATCTCAGGCTTTTTTTGGATTTTACCCAGCAGACAATTACCCGTTACTAAGAATGGAAGGGGAAATAACAGAGTACTGTGAAGGGAATAAATCTCACTCCAAAAAGATGTAGAT
>JAQIXU010001918.1:0-14428 GCA_034701245.1 Strigamia transsilvanica | reverse complement strand
ATTTTTTCTGCTTCCTATTTTCTGCCCAAATAACAGGAAGTGACGTCATAGCAGAAAATATACTGGGCAGAAAACTGAATTTTCTGCTCTGTTTCAGTCGAGTGGGAACCCAGCATAATCCTGCTAAATACGAACTGGAATTCGAAAATCGTCCGCGCAGAATGGGATGCGCAGTTCGAATTTAGCATTAAGATATCGGGCGCGAACTGCACGTATGTGAGAAATATTTTAAAACAAATAAAAGCAAGCCAAAAATATAAAAAGGAACAAATAATCTAACTCTTTAGCTTCTAGAATATGTAAAGAAAATTGTTTTACGATTTACACTTGCATAGTAACAACTAAACCAACAATTACTGGAACGATTCTCGGATTGCGCGATTCCCCATAAATCACTTAAAAGTGTCTTTCGGTAAAAACAACGACGGTTTATTCTACATTTTGGACTGGTGATTTAATAGATTTGAATGGATCCGTTATGGGTTTTCAAAAGTGAAATTCTGCAAAAAAAACGAAGATTTATGCGAATGGCAAGCACCTCGATGTACGAAGCTCATCTGTCGCCAGATGACAGGCCGGAGAAGTACGTAGGTGGTAATGCTGGTTCAATGTATTCCTTCACGCCAGAGCGTTAGCGAGAAGGATTGGATTTGCATCCTAGTCGAGAAGCCATAAGACCGCCTTGCTGCCCACAAGATGAACTAGATAGTGATGTAGAAAAGGTGCTATTGACCAGCCATCAATGCGGTGCTCCGCGGACTTCCTTCCACTTCGTGTAGTTTCCTCAATCTGACCACTAACATCCCTCACCAGTGAAATAAACAACAACCACCAACAAATTACAAAAATATTACATCAATTCAAATGCTATTAATACTGTTTGTTTTGACAACATGGAAATTGCTACAACTAATAAAAGTTAATTAAAATATTTAAAAATGACGAATAAAAAATTCTATTTTCATCTTGAATTGCTTTATGTGGGCAGCAAGTATTTGAAAACTAGAAAATTCAATGTCATGCGTAAAGAATAAATAAGAGCAATGTCCAATTAATGATAATAAACATGATTCAGACACTGATGACTTTTTGCCCTCATTTAAACATTGTTCACGTTCTCTACCAAAAAAGTGCCTTGATAAAGCCCACACCCTGCATAAAGTACCGAGATGCAGTTAATAAATGAAAATGACATTCATTTTACGTACCGTTGTTTCTAGGTACTTCTTAATTAACATAAGTAACCGTTTAAGGCAATGAAATATGCTGGGCGAAACAAGAGGTCCCTGATTAATACATATCACGTTTTTGTTTGGAAAAAAAAATCCTTTGCTTTTGGGAATAAAGTTGACGTTAATGCAAACCGAAAGTTACGCTTTACAAAAACTTGTGACAAACTCACATAACTGATTGATCATGGAGTGTTTGTACTCCATACTTTCCATTTTCCTATTTGTCTGTAGTGATGTCATACTCTTGTGGTACCACCTATTTGTTTTGCGTATACACCCAACCCTTGCTTTACGGCCTAGATATGTTTCGGAAAAGTTGGCTGTAAAGCAAAAAGCCGTGCAACAAATCAGGGGAACATACACAGAGGATTTTCCCGACTTTTTGGCCGTATAACGAACATTGTGAGCCGTAAATCGAAAAAGTGCCATACTTCCCTAAGGCCATTATAGTGAAATGCCATATAAAGAGCGGCCGTATAGCAAGGGTTGGGTGTACATTGGCAATTCTGGTTCAAGCATTCGAAGGAAGTGCGCGGAGAGATTGTTTCAGGTTCCGCCATTCGGTGCATTATGGCTAATTTTTTGGGCAATTTTGTATCACTAATGGGTGTCCCATTTTTTTATTTACAAAATCTGGTACTAGGCCATCCAAGAACTGAAAAAACCACAGAAAATCCATTTGGGGATTGGTGGCAAAATATTCTCATTATTTTTATAACTTCTTCATCTGTTTGCACTTGAAAATATGAGACTTACTGTGGAAGTATTGCCATGTGAACAGCAAGCTATGCTAGAACCTCAATATACCTTTGATGGCTTTGTTTGTAATTCAGTTTTCAAAAATTCCTAGTAAATTGAAACCAGTTAATTAAATTGCTAGCAGTAGGTATTCCAGGTTATTGTTTACTGAGAACGATGAGAGTGAATGAATTTAGTCCTCATGCAGTTTAACATACTTTAAACTGAAGAAAAAATTCAATTAGTTTCAATATCTCTAGACCTGACCCAGTAGGTATAATTTTCATTAAGTCGTGAGTGATGTGACATCATTTGCACAGACTAATAGTATAGAGAAACTTCACAGAAGCTGGAAAAGTCTGCAGCCAATTGAATTTTCAAGAGTGCTTTCACTGCAATTTTCAAGTGTTTTGGTAATTAAAAATATTGATCTTAAAGCTTCATTGAATCATTCCTCACTGCACACTTCCAGTTGATGATCCCAAGTCATATCTAATATCAGTTCTTGATCCAAACTCAACAAAAAAAACTTTTCAAAATAATTTCTACTTAAAAAAACAAAAAAACAAGATAAACTTTTTAAACAAACCATTCAAACTTTCTCCCAAAATGTAAAAACACATAAAAATACAGTATAAACCAACATGTCCTTGTCATTTCCCTAAAACAACTCCTGTTTATTCATTCATCTCACCCACAAAAAAAGTTCTCAACGACTTGCAGACGCATTCCCAACTTTTTCAAGTCTTATCAAAAGCCATCAGCTCTTTTTTCAGGCCAGAAGTTTGTTATGAAAATATGAAATAAGATAGAGGAATTCATCATCTTTTAGCCTTATCTGTATGACTAAGCCGGGAACACAAAGAATATATATAAAAGTCCTCTTGGGTCTTTCGGAGTAATCACTTTGCAAAAGGAATTGGCTCGTGACTCTCTTGTTTGCAATTTCTTGCTGACCGCCCAAAGACCTCAAATACCAACTCGGTTCCGTATCATGCAGCGAAACCTTTTAACAAAATTAAATCTTCTCAATGGAATGGGAGAAGGGGGCAAAAGAAAGAAACTAACTCTTACTACGCCGAGATATATGGGGTCTTGTTGACAAGCGGCTTTCGGAGCCATTTCCATGTCGAAAAGTAAAGCCTCCACACATTGGCCAACGACCATGTTTTTTGGGGACAAGAACCAACTGCGATAGCACCGACTCACACGAAAGACACAACCACTCGGTTAATCCTCTTGGGCAAACATCAAATCACAATGCAATGGATACAACCGATCGGCAATGTCTTACTGAAGACATTGAAATGCCGATATCGATCAAGTGCTTAGGGACCCGTCCATAAATTACGTGATGCTAAATTTTTGATTTGTAGACCCCCTCTTCCCCTGAAACCCCTTCCGTGCACCTTGCGTATTTTTCAATGTTTTATACTAGAGAAATTCAATGGTATAACCCTGCCTACATTTTTTCAGTTGGAAAAAACGAAATGGCTCAAACTCCAAGAAGTGTATTGATATGCCCAGGCGTAAGTGCGACAAGACACTCCTGGAGTGTTCTCCACTCCATTCGGTGTACCTTTTAACCCTTTGTGTTAATTTGTAATGCTGGCAATCGGCAGCGCTACCCAGTGCCGGATTAAGTCAGTGCGCGGCCAGAAGCAAATGCTACCAAGAGGCCCTAGTGAGAAAAATGAAAATTAAAATTTTTCAGAAAATTTATTTTTTGCTGAAAAAAGCTAGATCTGAAAAAATTATTTAAACCGAAATTTTACAAGCTAAACATTTTCTGCTCTAGGCGCGGGGCCGCCAGAATCTACATCCATTGTACATACTTTAGTGTGAGTGCGTATATATAAGCACCTTTGAGTGTGCGAAAATCAAAAATGGCACATTTTTTGATTGCACACTCTCTGGTGTGTCAAAAAAAAACATGGTCGTAAATACGCTCTGATCATGTGCAGTGACATTCCCACGTTTAAGCCTTTAAGTGCAGTTAAGCACTTGATCCCTTTTGCGATTCCTCTTAATGTGTTCCCGCTATGCCTGCTAGACTCAACTGTTTTATCCGTTTTAATTATTAAGACAAACCCGTATTCCATAAACAACTGTACCGCGGAGTTGAGGAAAAATTACAAGTAACACTTGCCAATAAACCACGAGGAAAATTCTTTTAGATTGCTTTCCCATTTTTGATATTTTGTGGAAGATTTTTTTGAGGAGATTTTGACTAGTTTTTGGATTTCTTTTGCTTAATTTTGTGAATTTTGAAATATTTCACTAAAGTTTTTAATTTTTCGTGGAAAATTTTTCATTTTTTGAATGGATTTTGGTTTTATTTGTGGAAATTTTGATATTTTTGGGAAAAATGTTTAATTTTTATGGATTTTTGGTGTTGAATTTTGTGATTTTGTGATTTTTGACTGGAATTTGTGGAGATTTTTAAATTTTTTTGGATTCTTGGTGTTTGACCTACTGGTACGTCCCCATATTGTACTCTACTATAAGCTGCACCATCTTAAAAAAAATTGGAAACCTCTGATCTAAACAATGTATCCATCCTGGGTTAGCAACCAACCTTCTCCAAAGCTGACAATTTTCTAACTTTAAAAGGCCTAAAAAAAACTCTCCCAGAGCTCAATTTCCTGTAATTCCATCAAGTACAAACAACTGAAATTTCTCCAAATAGAAAACTTTTTTCTTTCTATTTGGCTTCAAGAATATTAAATGTAAAGAGCATTTCCATCGATTTCTTATATTCACAATGTAAACAAGAGACTTAAAACGGAAATTAAGCACCCAAACATCAAATATTAGCTCCAGTAACTGCATCAGCTCTCTATCATACAAAGATGATTGATTAAACCTGTCATTAAATTACGTCACAATTCCCCCTCTCCAATAAAAATGGCGACTACCAACAACACTCGAAACAAAAAAAATCAAAACTTCCAATTTTCTAATGGATCCATAATCAAATAAGAACAAAGGAAACACACACCACCTTAAATATTACAAAGCCAAAGATCCATTTCAATATCACAACTCAAATGCTCAACAGCCAAAAGTCGAAATGGCGTCTAGAAGTCAGTGAAGCATTGCTCCTTTTTTATATAGAAGAAATAAGGTTGGAGAGAAAGAGAGAGAGAGAAAATTGGCGCCTTTTCTTTGATGTTTCCACAAAACACGGCCAGTAGCAAAAGAAGAATAAGGCGAGCAGAAAATGAGTCGATGGAGCCACGAATGACTGCACACAACCACAACATGTGTTAACCAGAGGGCAACCAAAAAGAGCCTATGATAACGTAAAAAGTGAATAAACTGTCCTTTCGGAATAAATAAACGTACTACAACCAAAAACCGTTCGCGAAAACACGTGGAAAATCAAATTCAAATTTCAAAATTCAATTGCTTTTTTTTTTCCTTCTTTTTTTCACGTTTTTCAATAAATTATTTTGTTTCTCAACTTCTAGGTTACAACTTCCCCATATTTCTGTCAGTCTGTTGTTTGCTGACAGAGCACAGTGAATGGAGGAAGTGTATTTGTGCAAACCCTACATTCTTTTATGCTTGTAGTTTTCAACAAGGTAAATAAAGATTGCTTACTTACACACAATTCGGTGTTGAGTGTTTTATTCGAAAGCAAACACCGTTACTATTACACGAAGCGCTGTAGCTAGACGAATTCAGAATTATACGACGTTTAGCTTCTTTAAACAAGTATAAATGCATATTTTAGACAGCCATTCATTAAGTAATTTAGATTAAACAGCATTTTAAACAACATATTTAAACGGCTTTTCTCGATCTAACTTGAAAAATGGCGGCCGGTTTAGTCTGTTTTCGCAGTAGGCACCCCTGCCCTTTCGTATGTGGCCCCCTAACAATTTAAATAAACCAATCACATTGCTCATTACGTCTCCTCGTTTTGTATTTATCGTAAATCTCCGAATTTTGGCCTAGTCCTAGTTCTACAAAATTCGCACACAACACGAATGCGCCTTGTATCGTAGTTACAAATTCGTGTGCACATTCGAAGTTTGGAGCTACAAAATTTGATTTTCTAATTTTTCTTGGAGAAAAACCTAATTAATAAAGCTTGCCCAACAAGCTGCACGTGAATAATGTCAATCGAGTTAAAATTCAGACAAGTGTAAAAAGAACCAATCAGTAATCTCATTTAATTCTGGTCACAACATTAGATTGTGTCGAGCATCAAATTACATCTTTTTATCGAGTTACACTCAATTTCAATTAAAGAGACGAAAGGAAAAATACTTTATGCGTCAAAACAAACCAATTTTTCAGCATTCCAACGACCAAAACAAGCCCAAACACTTCACCGGGCACACAACACACAATTCACCATTCAAATAACCGCCACAAACGTGGTATAATCCGCTTTTACCATTCCCATCACGAACCACATCACTCGACCGACCATTTTGATTTTTTTTCCCCCTCTCAAAACTTCCCGTCCATACTCGCTGCCCACAATGTTCCAAACACTCCGAATCTCGCGTCTTTCTCTACACTTATTTCCTTTCACACGGAGCCCAAGTCGCAACAAATGACTGACAACCGGAAACGGATCCGGTGAATAACAAGTAGCCCCCTCGAAAGACGTTAAATCAACAAGCGGAAAACGCAGACTAACAAATGGCCTCTTTTACGATTCAACATAGCGAGTCATCAAAAGCCGCCCCCCCAGTCCACCCGCTTTGCCAAGGGCAAAAACAAAAGCCGTGGTCGAAATTGCACCCGGACCGCCGTATCGATTGTTCGATGCCCCAGCACAGGCAAGAAATGATCCTCCAGAGACCCATCGCTGCCCGGACTTGCGATACGGCGCTGACTCACCACATCAAAATCATCAATTAAAAATACAATGCAATGGCGGAGTGCGTTGCGTTGGGTTTTCCACTATATTCCATCTATATTTCAAAGTTGGCGTAAACTAGGGGTTACAAACCCTCTTAATTTGTATATAAAGAGCATCCCTCCAATAATGATGAACCTTTATGTGATTTTTCTACAAAAGGAAAACCCTTTTACGATATCTTGGTGTCACACGCACGCCAGATTGGCACTAATACAATAGCAATGGTCATGATGCGTACTTAACGTGATTTATAAACCTAAATACTAACACATTTGTAGCGTGAAAAATTTTTTTAAAAAATTAAATAAAGTGAAAAATGGAAGTGGTTGTGCGTACACGATGAAGGAAACAGCAGGTGGTGCCCGTTTTGTTTCATGCGCCATGAATAATTTGAACTTGGGCGGTGCTGGTGGATAATTTGTTGAGCAAACAACTTGTTACCCAACTCGCAATTAGCTTTTCTTTTCCCCTTCAATCAGTCATTAGCGAGGTTGTTTTGTTTCTATGTGTTGTGTGCACCTATGTGCGCTCCTCATTTCCACGTGTTCTTGAATACAAAACTACACGCTTTTGTCCTTAAAGCACAAAATTCACTTTGCCTTTCAAAATACTCTTCGGGGACTTCTTTAGACGTACGATTCTGTAATTTTGTGATATCACGTGACAAATCCAAAAGTGCAAAATTGTTAAAATTGCAAAATTACAAAATTTCCAAAAGTACCCACCGGAAACTCTTCAACCCAGGTTCACAATTCACACTTGTGTTCACACTGAAAATGTGGTGATCCGAGTTCCCGATCCAGATCTCAGCTCTTCTTTTCCACTGGTATATAGCCACTCACTGTTGCAGTCAGGCATGAACACATCCTGTATTGAATCGTGTTCACTTCTGCTTGCATGCTGTTGCAGTCAGGTGTAAAGCTCGCTTTAAACTCCCACAACACTTTGTTTACAATATGTACAAACTCCGTCTACTCCAATTGCTTACTCCAGTATAGTAATTGAAATTCTTTAAGAGACCCCTAATATCAATCACTCGACTGCCTTATTTGTATTGAGCAAACTGCTCTTTAAACTTCGTTTAAACAGTCCCCGTTTGTCCACCCAAAAGCAGTTGTCACCCTCCATTCAAGCGGCATTGGCAGGTCAGAAAAGACAAGCAGCACGTGTGCTCATGCATGTTACTGCTCCTCGTTCCACAAAGAAACTACTTTTCAAAACGGACGCCAACCATAGCGATAATATTGTCCAAAAACTCGCTATTTTCTAAACCCCTACTCTTAGACTGGTGCTCCTCGAACCGGCACCGGCCCACGAGAACTCAACAAAAAGTGAATAAAAACTAAACCAAGGCGCACAGTATGTAACTGTAACTCGGTCATTGTGCGACGTCATTTCCTGCAGCGTCATTGTGCGATATCATTTCCGTCATCGGTTTTGATAAAATATTGCTGTAGAGTTTCACAAGAGTTGGTTAATCCCATGTGTACACAAAGCCATGCACCTGCATGGTGGCCATGTTTATCAAGGTACATCTACTGGTCTGGGAAACTCTAAAAGATAAGTTACAAAGACGTAGTTCCATCTTCGTGTTCCCAGACCTTCAGTAAACTTGTACATTTAACAGAAAGGTTTTGAATTCTGGTTGGTCGGTCTTCACCGGGCCCCTCATAAAAGCAGGCCCTAGCCATTTGTCTTTTTTGTCCACATCAGGGATGCACAGAGCCTGGCCCGCGGGCCGCATGTGGCCCTCTGTTGATCTGCTGGCAGCCTGCTCCACCATGTGTTAGAAAATTTAGAATCAATTTTGTGCTTGGCTACTACCATAAACCAACCAAATACACTCATACCTCGCTTTACGGCCGGGATACGTTCCTGGAAAGTCGGCCGCAAAGCGAAATGCCGTATAACGAATCAGAGGCCGTTCCCTCTGATTCGTTAGGGAATTTCCCGACTTTTTGGCCGTATATAGAAAATGTTAGGCCGTAAATCGAAATTTAGCCATAATGACACAAGTCTGTTATGGCAAAATGCCGTATAAAGAGCGGCCGTAAAGCAAGGTATGAGTGTAACTAAAACAAAAAGTTTTATTGTTGAATTAAAGTATATAATAGCCAATAAATAAAAAACATAATGCCTCCATGTTGTGTATCGTGTCTTTAGCAAAAAAAATTTGTAAAAACAAAAGTATAGAAATGGTTAACCGGTTAAATACAGATAAAAAAACAAATGATCTACACTAGTATCCACCAAAAACCAGCAAAAAAACGACAAAAAAATCAACAAAAACAAAAAATTCCACCATTTAACCTAAACAAGTGCCTCAGTTCAAGGGGCAAAGTCCCCTGCAAATCCGCCCCCACCAGGGGGCCCTGCCCCTTGACACAACCGGTGACCCGCGAACACCAACAGAAAGTTATTGCCGATTCCCAACCCAATAATTCAATTAAATTTCCCAGTTCCACACAACTTTTTCTCACCATCATCATTATTATTTATTATTATTTACTTCTTATCTGGCTGTGCCATCACGTTCGTTATCCCATTCCATACATGGACCTCAAAACCGCGCAACAATCGCTCGTCCTCGTCGCAAACGAGAAGTGTCTGCCGCCGAGGCATCAACGTCACATTTGTTTATCAAAACCATTTTTTTTAGGCCTCGCGTGGCCTTTGGGGAACGCTTGTCACGAAAAATAATCCCCGCTGCACTGACAGACGCCTTTGCCGCTTACAGACGATCCCCTTACACCTGCGACCTCTGCAGATGGCTAAAAAGAAAAAATGCACGTGACGTGCGCAAACACACCTCGGACATGTTAATCGCCTCAAACAAGTAAATCGATGCAGGAATAACTAGCGGTAAGAGTCACGAGATGAGGAAAAAAGGGGTCGCGACTCCTGGTTCTGTCCCCAGGGGTCGGGAAATCAATTTCCTCAATCCAAACAAAATGTATTATTGACGCGCGTGGTTAATAACGTTGTCATTTATTTATATCTCGGCTGAATTAGAAAATAAATAAATAAAAGTGAAAATAAAAATAGGAAAAAATCGTCGCGTTTTATTCGTATCTTTCGTAGTTTCGTGGAAATTGCGCTTTACCCATCTTATAGTTTAAATAGTGAGAACCTAAAGTCCTAGTAGCAAGTCCTTAAATTGAAGTTTGAAAATGGTTGAACACCAACAAAATGGTGGCTGAAGTTGGGGAGAGAAAATACACACACACTGTCCAAAGTTCTTGTCTACAGTTTATTTCATCACAAACTCTATACATATATACAACACACCTGCTCCTATTGGAGCAAGAAAATCATTTTATTGCTTCAGCACCCCAACAAAATATAAATAAAAATACGAAAAAGTCGTCGTCGCATTTTATTCGTATTTTCCGTTGTTTCGTGGAAATTGCGCTTTATTTATCTTATGGAATGGGAGCGAAGATTGCCGACTCATTGGGGATTAGTCACTTCAAAGACTCGTACAATGTCATCTTATCTTCTCTGTCACGAATGATACGCTCAACTTCAAGTCATCCCGCGAGGTCATTTCGGACTTCTTTCTCATCTTGTCCACTGATTAATTGTGCAGGAAAAATTCTTGCAGCAAAAATAACAAGCTGTGTGCATTTTCTTTGATCATTATAGGCCACTGGCACAGCCCTTTGAGTGTTTACTCACATTCCGCACCTCGTGGATCATCAAAAACAAATGAAAACACGGGCCGAATCAAATTCGCCCTTCGCTTTCACCATTTTTTTTTTTACCTCCACATTCCATAATGAAAAAGTGAAAAAATAAAAAAAAAAAGTCAAAAATAAAAATAAAAATCTTGTTTGAATTGTCACCGAGCAACACTCAAATCAGACCACTCAGCTCGTGAGTCGTGTGACGTAATCACCATTGACACGAGTTGAAGCTGAAGCATCGATAGTGTGTTGCAGTGCAGCCCAACTCGTAATCATCGAACGTGTCAGTACCTGTTAAAAGCGCACGATTACTCCGCATACAAATCGTACCAAAAAAACCCTTACCCGATAACAAATCACAAAAATAAATTTTATTTCCATTTTACCAAAAAAAAAAAAAAAAAAATTTTCCAAAAAATTAATTCCAAAACCAATTGAAAAGAAAGTAATAACTCAAAATCCTCGCAGCGACCCTATTTGCCCACCACTCGAAACCGCACCCCATTCTCGGCGCTCCAAACCCCGACTAATCTGCAAATACACAAAAATCCCGTGCAAACCATTCATTCCAACATGCAACAAAACCTCCTTCAACTCGTCATACTAAAAAAAGCCCATCAAAAAGTAAACCTTAAAGCCGAGTTGAGAAAGTCCTCCAAGAGTCCTCTGTGCGAGCATTAAATTCGCCGGTCGCCATGGCAACCTATTTTGCAGCCAGGGCAATGTAAGGGGGGCTGGATGACTCTCACACCTGGTCAAGACCACACAGGCGCAGTTGCTAGGATGAAGTACTCCCTCGACATGGACAAAGGAATGGGTTGGACACTACAAAAGCGAAGGGGACCTGATGGATGTGGATGGACCAAAGAGGGAATTGCCAGTGCCCCTTTTCTTTTGGTGTCCGTGCCAAGATTTTCTGATTAGTCAGGGCCTCGAATGAGACCAGGGGTTTGCAGTATTTGGATGAAAAAAAAAAAAAAAAAAAAGATAAATGAAAATTTCGAGTTTTTTTCAAAACCGGATGTGGAGCCAATTTGTGAGTGATTTTATTTTTGTTAAAAAAATATTTTTTTCATTAATTTATTTAATTAAAAGCGAATTTTTTAAGTTTTTGCATTTTTTTTTTTTGGTGGTATTTTTCTTGTGACAACAAACAAGTGGAATGTTTTGCAGGAAAGAAAAAAAGTCGGTACAAGGGGGAGGGAAAAAGCCGTAAAGTTTTGAAAGAAGAAAAATTGTCTGTATTAAAATGCATCCAGGGGATTTTTGTGAGTAGTCTCTTGTGGGAGTTCACACTGTACATTACTCCAAAAGGTTGTCAAAAATTTTTCACTTGGCTTTTACACTTGTATTTCTTTTTTTCTTTTTATCTTTTCTATTTGCCAATTCTTGTCACGCCCTGCACTTTCAGCACCAAAAAATTTCACAAAAACTTTATATATACAGAAATACTAAAGAAAATAAGCTCTCCAATATGGAAAATACAAAATAAATAAAAATTGAAATAATTTTTTTTTTTTACAAAAAAAATTATTTTTTTTTTTAAATTTAAATTAAATTAAATTAAATAAAGATGGGGAAAATAAAGAGATATTTTTAATTTGCATTTACGCGCCCAATTTCTAGTGAAAAGTGTTCCTTTCTCTTGTAATTAAGTAGAAAGGGGTTTATAGTGTTTTTCTTGTCTCAATTAGGTGGGGTCTTGGTTGAATTAATTCAGCTCAACTGCCTCATAAACATGTCTTTTATCTCTTTTAATTTTTTTTTCTTTCTTTCTCTTCTTTCTCGTCTCACAGTTTTTTTTAATTTTTTTTTGTTTTTATTTTTACGACTTTTCAACTCACCCTTTTTAAATCTTACTTAAAACTAACACTTTTATTTGACTTGGGAAAATCAAATAAGGAATAAAATAGAAAATAATTCATTTTTATCTCATTTTCTGCGTGCACGAAATTACTTTTCTCGTTTTATCGGTTTCAAAACATTACTTCCCTAGTTTCACCATTAGAAAAATTGCAATTCCTTAATTTAATCACTAAAACATTGGCATTTCTTAATTTTATCACGAAAAAAATTAAAATTTCCCATTTTTTCCATTAAAAAAATTGAAAAGTTGACAAATTCTTCTTTTTATCAATAAAAAATTAAAAACAATTTCAGGGAACATTTAACATTTTATAAATTCTCTCATAAAAAGAATTTATCTTCTTATTTCCACCAATAAAAGAAACCCCAGGCCCTAAAAACCGAGCTCAGTCAATGTGTATACACACGTAAAGCAATTATTGTTTCCAATTCCAATCAACACCATCTGGTGACAGCACCAAATGGTTGAAAATAATTCCTCGTGTCCCTAAGGAATCCCTGTGTAGCCCCTAAAGCCCCCTCTACACCCCCACACAAAAAAGTCTCCTCTGCTGACTCAACACAAGGTACTCAACATGTCAACTAATGATTAGAGGGGCAAAAAAAAACAAAAAAGAAAATCAACTTGGACAGTCCAGAGTTAATTTAAAAATCAACAAAATCAACAATAACCGCCATTTTTTTTTTTTTTAATTAATATTTTTTTCCCATCTAAATTTACTTCAACAAACACGAAAACAAGTTTTCCCGTCCGAAAAAAGAAAAATCAATTTTCAAAAAAAAAACCAAAATGGCGGGTAACCACACACTGAATAGCAAAAACTTGTTTCTCATTTGGCCTCGAGGTGTTAATTAAGTGTGCTGCTAATGATTACATCATCACAATATTAGTAAGGACAAACACGAGGCCAAAGTTTGTTTTTCGCTTCATCAAGTGGAAAATTCGCTTTCCTTGTTTCAATTTTTCACAATGAAAACTTCCATTTTTCCTCCAACTCAAGTGGAAAATCTCTCCCAAAACGCCATTTTGCTTTCAAACAAGTTAATTAAAACTTAAAGAGAAAACTTTTATCATTTCCAACCCAAAACAAAAAAAGAAAAAGAACAAAAAAGAAAAATCACTTTTTCCCAACATCCCAAACCGACATTTTCCTTCCATTTCTCTTCACATTTACCCACACTTCCTCGCGCTTCTTTTTCCCCATCATAACACAAATCAAATCCTTTTTTTCCCACCCATTATCATCCGCCATGACACTACTAAAGCCCTGTCGGCCCCCCCACTGTACCCAGCTGTCAAATCCACACTTCCTGTTATACATGAGCATCACTTCCTGTTCCTGGCGCCGCCTCGTGAGACTTTTCCAAAGATATAGTCGCTTCCGCACGGACAGGAAGTGTATTCTTACACTCGTGTGTTGGCCCAACTCGTGGCAATTTCGTATCAAATCCTCCAAACGTAAACCAATAACTTCAAATAAATTCAACATGGCCACCCACAGACCCACTTTCACCCCACAAAACGCTTCGTTTTTTTTTTCAACTGGAAACGAAAAAAAAATACTTTCATTTTCAAACCCTAAAGAGGGTTCAACAAAGCTTAATAAAGCTAAAAGAGGTGAAATGGGCTGTAATTTTTCATCATTAGCCTCCACTCCATTTAACTCCATCCTCCATGTTGGGTCCCCCTTTTTATTCTTTACGTTTCTTTAATGACACAAATTAAACTCGGACACTCCTCAGACCTTGGAACCACCGACGATCGATCCTAAAAAACTACCTACAGTAGAGAATCCGCCATTCCTTTTCTCCCAAGGCACTGCGCTATTATTTTTCAACAGTGCCGGATTACCCATTAGGCCAAGTAGGCACGGGCCTATAGGCCCCACGCCTTTTAGGGGCCCCGCGACAATAATATTGAATTTGATTTTGAAAGAGAAGTTTGCGGGCTCTGAACAAAAAGCTGGGTACACCCAAAACACGGTACCCAATTTGGGTACCCAATAGAAACGAAATTTATCTAT
>JAQIXU010001917.1:0-14429 GCA_034701245.1 Strigamia transsilvanica | reverse complement strand
AAAAACATTCTGGTTTGTATGTAGTACTGAATAAATTTTGGGATTAATTCAAAACTATGTTCTACACAACATCCCATCTCACATGTAATTCTTATTTCACTGATGCCATCTAAAACCTTAAAAAACAAATCAGGAGATAACTTTTCATTTTTTAGTTTGGTTTCTAATAATTTCTCAATGTCTGATATGAGATTATAGAAATTATTAGATGGATATTTTAAAAATGTTTTGGCAAATTAGGGAAAATGTCAGGAGTTGCATCATTTGTTAGCTTCCATCTGTCTCTTTTTAGCTCCACTTCTTTTCCATTAATGATAAACTTGTCACTTTTTACAATGAATTTATCTTGAAAGTGTAGGTGGCACACTTTAGAACACACAGATAATTTTAAATCTTTCCTTGGAATGTTATTTTCCCATTTTTTGAATAACTCAGGGTCTATGATATTCTTCATTTCTCTTGCTTCTGTACCCCGAATTACATTCCGGGACAAAGCAGGACATATTACAAATAAACTAAAATAAAAATAAAATATTAAAATCACCCTAAAACAGCTTAAATGATCACATTTCCCGCCTGTTACGATGTAAACAAAGGCTGACCTTGGACGAAGTAGCGACACTAGCGCCTCAGCTTTTTTGTTTGGCCACCGGCAACAAAATGGCAAAGTCAGCATCGATGGGTTTGCATTTTTACAGCATATTTTAAGTGTTTTCTTCATGTAATTTGATGATTGGCCAAAGGAAATTGATTCCTTGGTGTTCATTTAAAATTAACTCCACATTGGTAGGTGCATACAAAATTTATTTATTCCAATGTTTGCTACAGGGTGCTGAAAAAAATGGCGGCCGAGTTTGGCTACTTCTCCTTTTACATACTATGACCGCTTGGAGCCTGAAGCAGCAATGTACAAGAGCGCCTCAACAAACAGCTTCATCTAACGGTTTCTAACTTTCACCAGCAGACCGCACTGGCAAGTAGCTATTCAAAAACATATATTCTGTATAAATTTAATAATGAACTAAAAAAAACTAAACAGCGCTTTAACTTATGCACCTGAAAATTGTCCATAAACAACGACAGGCTTATATCAAAATGGTATATTTTTTCCTTATGCCTCCAAGGGTTAACCTAAAGCCTGTGTTCTTTTTGTGGTGCGGTTGTTGCGTCAGATTCAACTGTTCTTATTTCCTCTGTTGAAATCGCTTGTTTTGGTGTAGAACGGAAGTAGAAGAATTTAAAAATGAAATTTATAGAAGCCCATGATACCAATCTGACCGGAAATAATGTTTTTGGAATTGAATCTAATTTAAAAAAAGAAATACTTTCTTTCCTAGAAACATTGATGCAAATCTTCAGTGAAATCACATTAGCTACAGGCCTAAAACTTATTTTAACTTTTTTTTTATTCATAACTTTTGCATTGCAGGAATATACATTTAGTAGAAAGATTTATAGTACAGAATTAGTATTAGAATTAATGAGTTTATCAAGACTGGCTCAGACGTCGTTTTTTCAAAACATGACTTCGATTTCTACCAACTTATTTGCACAAATCATGAAAACATTCATCGACTTCACTTTTTTTTTCTTTGCGGTTCAAAACCTGTTCAATTAACGTTTTCAACACTCCTCCAAAATTTTTCTGGGCACACAAAACCTTCAAATCCTCCTCAAATTCACCGCTGCCATATTCCAATGCATTCGGTTTATCCATTGCTTTCTCAAATAATTTATTTTCCTTAAAATACTTGTCTCTTAACGCTACAAATCTCTTTAACAACCGTTGATCGTTTTCCTTCTCTTCACTTTTTATTGCAAAATCCATATAGCTCATCATAATATTATCATATGACATGAAAGCTAGTTTACTCAAATAATATCCAATTTTCACACTAGACTTTATAATTGCCTGCTGCTCTTTTTCCAGTTCTACTATAGTCTGCTTTTTATCTGCAGACTTGTCCACACCATCAAGTATCTGCAATTGGTAATTAATTACTTGATGCTGATCCCAGAAGCAAGAACAAACACTACAATACAAACTTTCACCATTTTCCATTGCACAGCAATATCTAAGAGTTTGATTGCCAACAACACCGGGATCCAAACAACAATCTGCATGACAAATAGATCCAGATGACTTTTCACTACAATTTTCATTCTTGCATATGGTTTGAAAATGACTCAAAGGTTTAGACTTCACACTATAATCCAAATAATCCCCATGAACCAAAAGCCTCCTAGGTGGGCTATGATAAATTACAGCTTGCTGGATATGTTCAAGTACATCGGCAATAAATTTGGTCAAAACTAAGACATTCTTCTTTGCGGCAGTCCACGAAACGGTGTCCCCAATATTGTGTGGCTTTATGCTTTGAAAATACGAAATAAGCCGCTCCGTTTCTTTCACCGATGCAGTCCAGCTTTGAGAGAACTCTTGTTCTCTGCTCTTTTCAAATTGGACGCCTCGTTTTTGAGCACAGAGGAACCGGAAAGCGCCATTATCTACTCGGAACAATCTGCTTTTATCAAGTGCAATATCTAATTTGTTTTCCTTAGCAAGTTTGTCGAGGAAAATTCTCATTGCAGCTGCTTGGTTGAGTGCTTCTCCACTACGCGTGAAACAAAAAACAATACTTCTCATCGCAGTCCAATAAAGATGGCCCAGCAATTCTCTAAAGCACAACTGAAAACGTGCATCAAATTTGGGTTCGTCCGGCTTGAGCAAAATACAGATGCCGTGCAGTTCCTTCAGACCGCATAAATATTGCAACATTTTCTGGAACTGTTTTTTCATATTCTCCACGTCATCAGCGCTTCTGATTGCTGGAATGTCGATCAATCTGACCAATGTACTTCCCATACCAAAACAATGAACGCTGATGGTTTCCTTGTTGATCTTAATAGTCGGACTTTCGCATTTTACGTGTTGAAGGACATCGTTTTTGTCGATTATGTGAAACGAGAATGGCATTGCTGAAAACAGCTCGGCCTTGGCGGCGTCTTCAAGGGTTGGGTATGCGATGTAATTGATGACGGAGTTGAACCAAGCGGGTGTCTCGTCCTCAAAGATGCCAATTACGAGAATATTTAATTCACGGATCGTTTTAAGGTGCTTGCTCATTTCTTCTGCTGGAATGCGATGAGGACCATGTCCAGAGGTGCAATCAAAACTAAAAGTTTCTCTCTTGGCTTTGCCACAGGTGCAATAGAAGTAGTCGTCATCGTCAATAACTTCAATTGGATCACTGCATACAGCGCAGTACCAGATTTGTTCTATCTCCGCACACTGTCCATGCAATGACCCAGGACACTTCAGTTGTAGTTGGACTCTATTCGGAAGTTTTGCGCTCAGTTCGTGTCCGTGACCCGAAGCTAAACATTTTCTGCCGACTTCAGACGTTGAATTTAGAAACGACATTTTTCAGAGTTGGAAAATATAAGCTGGAAATATATAAAATTCAATTAGATAAACTAAAATCGATACCAGTATCCTGCAAATGGGAAGATCCAACTGTCAGTCGATGCGTCAATTTTGATAAGAAAAATCTGCTTATGAGAGTTAAGGTGAAAATTTCATTTTCACTTCAGGATATGACTTTTTTATGTCATAATTTGCTGAAGTTAGTCTATTTAATTTGCTTAACTATAAATGAGCAGTTGTGTCACTTTTCTTTCTTAAGTAACAATGACTCGAGTTGCGCATGCTCTGTTGTACAAGCATGCATGTTGGTAATGACCAAAAAGTAGAGCAGTACCGGTATAAGCTACCAGATGGAAAGTACGATGGTAAGAGTTGGTACCAAATAAAAAGTACTATGGTACCAGTATGCGCGGTTTATGGTACCAAGATAAAATGTAACGTGGTTCTGGAGCTTGATACCAGATAAAAAATACTATGGTACTTGCACACTGTACTTGGAACTGGATTAAAAGTACCATGGTATCGGTACAGTACAATACTGTAAAATACTTTTATTAATGAATGTATGTGACGATCGCGCTTTTGCGTATAATCGATACAAGCCCGGACAGGCTGTTTTAACATAATTCAAGATACAGTATACTGGCCAAGCACTGCAACTTTGTAATAACATAAACCAAGGGAAACCTTGGTTGCTGGTAATACACTCAACCCTCGCTTAACGGCCTAGATCGGTTCCCGGAAAGTTGGCTGTAAAGCAAAATGCTGTATAACGAATCAGGGGCAATTCCCCCTGATTTGTTATGGAATTTCCCGATTTTTGGCCTTATATCGAAAATATTTGGCGGCAAATCGAAATTTAGCCATAATGGCACAAGGCCGTTATGGCGACACGCCGTATAAAGAGCGGCCGTTAAGCGAGGGTTGTGTACAATATAATATAATAATAGTTATATTTCATTTAGGAGCATTCAATCATAAGTAATCTAATTCACCTATTTTGCTTATTTTAATTCATTTGAGCTAACTTTAGGTGTTTGCTTTTTATTACCATTTTTTGTTTACATTTGTTTTCATAGAAAAAAAATTGAATGCAAATCCACAAAAACCACACATCAAACCTATCATTAACTGCACGAATTCGACAATTTTTGTTACATTTGTATTACATTTATTTAGATTTATGATAGGACTTTGTAATTCAAAAATCCCCTTTTGAAAACTGTGTGCACCTGCACGTAAACCAACACATTTCTGCACGAAATTGCTTTAAATAACAAAAATAAATTGTAGTTTTCAGTATGAATAAATTGTGTTGCAAAAACCGAGCTTCGAGGCACCATTAATACATTAAAACATTTAAATTTCGCTATATTTTAGGGTGGTTTCATCGACGACCTCTTCATAGAATAGTATGTTTCATCGACAATTTTATCGATGAAAGGTACCATTCGATGAAGTGTACGTCGATGAAGAGTGCGTCGATAAAGTGTCTTTCGATGAAGTGAACCAAGTCCGAATAAATAGGATTACATTTGAGAAATACTTCCATTTATTTGAAGTAGCCATATTGTTTTTACCGGGAATGGATCTTATAACGAGGGAAAAAACCACTTTCGGTATAAAAAATGTTCCTATTAGCAAGGGAATTCATAATAACGAAATTTGTTTTAAACGAATTTTTTAACATGGCATGATATACAAGTAGGAAACCAGCCATTTATTTTTCAAAAATACTTATAAAGAGGAATTCACAATAAGCGAGTTTGTTATATAGAGGTTCTACCTGTATCATGAAACGAAACTGTGGAGAAAAGAAAAGCAAAACTTACTCACTGTTGGGATCTAAGCTTCCACTGGGATTCCTAAATCAAAACTAAAACTAAACAGGGTTTTCCTCGAAGAAATTGAATTATTCGACGAGAGAGTGCGCTCCCGCTACTTTTCTTCGATTGGCTGGAATAAACAAAAGCATAATCATAAGCGTGAGCATGAGCCCACGACATTTAATTTTACAGACACAAGTGAAAAGTATTATCACGAACCAATACGGTTTGGTTACATGATGTTGGGAATGATAAATCTTCAAATTGCTCCTTTTAAATAAACAAAACACGTTTATGAATTTCTACATTTCACATTAACAAAATAAAATCAAACGTTAATTGTTTTAATTTTTTAAATGCAATTAATGAATGAATAAAGGGGGGAAATAAAAACTGCAATCAAAGCTGCTAAGTTGGAATTAAAAAATCTTATTGCACCTTCAAATTTGTTTCTTCAAATGGAAAATTAATTTTGCACAAAAAAAACTACAAGACTGCACCAAAGAAATGCATTTCAGATTTAAACACGTAAATTCACAAAAAAAGGTGCATTTTTGAGATGAGAAATGCATTGTTGGGTCTAAAAAGCACACATATATTTTTTAACACAGCCAAAATCTTTCAAACCATGCCTTTGCTAGAATTGCTGGAATTAACTTTTGTTAGGAAAGTGTAAATAAAAGCATAACTCATCAACAACAATTGAATGTAGACTGTAGATTCTACAGTCTACATTCAAGAGTGCCTCAAAAAACAGCATCATCTAACGGCTTCTAACTTTCACCAGCAGACCGCACTGGCAATTAGCTATTCTGTATAGATTTAATAGTGAACTAAAAAAAACTAAACAGCGATTTAACTTATGCACCTGAAAATTGTCCATAAACAACGAAGGGCTTATATCAAAATGGTATATTTTTTCCTTATGCCTCCAAGGGTCAACCTAAAGCCTGTGTTCTTTTTTTGGTGCGGTTGTTGAGTCAGATTCAACTGTTCTTATTTCCTCTGTTGAAATCGCTTGTTTTGGTGTTGAACAGAAATAGAAGAATTTAAAAATTAAATTTATAGACGACCATAATACCAATCTGATCGGGAATAATGTTTTTGGAATTGAATCTAATTTAAAAAAGAAATACTTTCTTTCATTGAAACATTGATGCAAATCTTCAGTAAAATCACATTAGCTACAGGCCTAAAACTTATTTTAACTTTTTTTATTCATAACTTTTGCATTACAGAAATATGCATTTTAATTATGTAGTAGAAAGATTTATAGTACAGAATTAGTATTAGAATTAATAAGTTTATCAGGACTGGCTCAGACGTCGTTTTTTCAAAACATGACTTCGCTTTCTACCAACTTATTTGGACAAATCATAAAAACATTCATCGACTTCACTTTTTTTTTCTTTGCGGTTCAAAACCTGTTCAATTAACGTTTTTAACACTCCTCCGAAATGTTTATGGGCGCACAACTCCTTCAAATCCTTCTCAAATTCACCCCTGCCATATTCCAATGCATTCGGTTTATCCATTGTTTTTTTCCATGATTTGTATTCATTAAAATACTTCTCTCTTAAAGCTATAAATGCCTTCAACAACCGATCATCTGTTTTCTTCTCTTCACTTTTTATTGCAAAATCCAAATAGCTCATCATAATATTATCATATGACATGAAAGCTCGTTTACTCAAATAATATCCCATTTTCACACTGGATTTGATAATTGCCTGCTGCTCATTTTCCAGTTCTACTATAACAGTCCGTATTTCATTGGTAGCCATGTACGGAGTGATTGACTGTACCTGCATATGGTAATTAATTACTTGATGCTGATCCCAGAAGCAAGAACAAACACTACAATACAAGGTTTCACCGTTTCCCATTGCGCAGCAATATCTAAGCCTTTGATTGCCGACAACACCGAGTTGGATGTCTTCCAAACAGCAATCTGCATGGCAAATAGATCCGGAAGACTTTTTACTACAATTTTCATTCGTACATATGGTTTGAAAATGACTCAAACGTTTAGACTTCACGCTATAGACCCTAAGTCGCCCGTTCGGGGCACAAGATGTGTTATAGTATATTAAAGCTCGCTGGATATGTTCAAGTACATCGGCAATAGGTTTGGTCAAAGCTATGACATTCTTCTTTGCGGCAATCCACGAAATGGTGTCCCCAATATCGTGTGGCTTTGTGCATTGGAAATACGAAATAAGTCGCTCAGTTTCTTGCACCGATGCACTCCAGCTTTGACAGAACTCTTGTTCTCTGCTCTTTTCGAATTGGACGCCTCGTTTTTGAGCACAGAGGAACCGGAAGTCGCCATTATCTACTCTGAACAATCTGCTTTTATCAAGTGCAATATCTAATTTGTTTTCCTCAACAAATTTGCCGAGAGAAATTCTCATTGCAGCTTGGTTGAGTGCGTCTCCACTACGCGTGAAGCAAAAAACAATATTTTTTGCCACAGTCCAATAGAGATGGCCCAACAATTCTCTAAAGCACAACTGGAAATGATCATCAAATTTGGGTTGGTCCGGGTTGAGCAAAATACAGATGCCGTGCAGTTCCTTCAGACCGCATAAATATTGCAACATTTTCTGGAACTGTTTTTTCATATTTTCCACGTTATCAGCGCTTCTGATTCCTGGAATGTCGATCAATCTGACCAATGTGCTTCCCCTAGCAAAACAATGAACGCTGATGGTTTCCTTTTTGATCTGAACGTTCGGAGTTTCGCATTTTACGTGTTGAACGACATCGTTTTTGTCGATTATATGAAACGAGAACGGCATTGCTGAATACAGCTCGTCCTTGGCAGCGTCTTCAACGGTTGGGTATGCGATGTAATTGATGAAAGAGTTGAGCCATGCGGGTGTCTCGTCCTTAAAGATGCCGATTACGAGAATATTTAATTCACGGATCGGTTTAAGGTGCTTGCTCATTTCTTCTGCTGGAATGCGATGATGACCATGTCCAGACATGCAATCAAAATGAAAGGTTTCTCTCTTGGCTTTGCCACAGGTGCAATAGAAGTAGTTGGCGCCGTCAATAACTTCAATTGGATCATTGCATACAGCGCAGTACCAGATTTGTTCTATATCCGCACACTGTCCAAGAAATGACCCAGGACACTTCAGTTGTAGTTGGACTCTACACGGAGGTTTTGCGCTCAGTTCGTATCCGTGACCTGTAGCTAAACATTTTCTGCCGACTTGAAACGATGACTTTAGAGACGACATTTTTCAAGGATGGAAAATATAAGCTAGAAATATATAAAATACAATTAGATAAACTAAAATCTATACCGATATCCTGCAAGTGGGAAGACCCAACTGTCAATCGGTGCGTTCAAATTGGATAAGAAAAATCTGCTTGAAGAGTTAAGGTGATAACTTCATTTTCCACTTCAGGGTATGACTTTTTTAAGTCATAATTTGCTGAAGTTAGTCCATTTATTTTGCTTACATGGCCAAAATAAACAGAAAAAATGGCCAAAAACAGACAAAATGGCCGTAAAAACAAAAAATAGACAAGAATGGCAAAAAACAGAAAAAACGTCAAAAAACAAAAAATTCTAAAATTGACAAAAATAAACAGAAAAACTGGAAAAAAAAAAAAAACAGAAATAAAGGCAAAAGGCAGATTAAAGGCAAAAAACAACAAAGAGGCAAAAATGGCAACATAAAAACAGCAAAAGTAGCAAAACAAACAGAAAAAATAGGCAAAAATGGCACACGGTAATGTATCGAAAAAGTAATGGTAACGTAACGGTAACATTCCTAAACCAACCAAAAGTAACGGTAACGGTGAGTAACTAGTTACTAGTACTTCTTTGGCCAATTAATGGTAACGGTAACGGTAACGGTAACGCCTGCAACACTGCATACTTTCCTGAGGCCGTTATACCGAAATGCCGTATAAAGAGCAGCCGTATAACGAGGGTTGAGTGTATCGTATATAAAATTGCAAAAAAAATAATTTTTTTAGGTTAGCGTTCTACCACCTTTTTTTTTAGCGTTCCATTATCTTTGTTTTTACAAAAAAAAGCACTGCCTATTAGTGATAATCACATATCAGTTATCAGTCCTGAACTCGGCATCTGGAACTTGGTTTCCCTTATAAAAATGCTAAAACAATACTGTACACGTGTAATAAAATTTGTATACAGTCCTCATAAACATAGAGACGGATGTCTTATTTTAGTTTTTGTAGGTCAGCTTGTGATGTCCGATTGTGCGAACAAATCGGTTTATGAACAACCATGTCCGCCGATTAGTTCAGATAGTCTGCGCTGTACTGTATTTTAGTCATTTTGTTGAATTTAAATATTTCAGTGTCATGTTATAAATTACTGGTATATTGATGTTTATTTACATTAATACACTCATACCTCGCTTAACGGCCGGGATACGTTCCTGGAAAGTCGGCCGCAAAGCGAAATGCCGTATAACGAATCAGGGGCTTTTCCCCCTGATTCGTTAGGGAATTTCCCAACTTTTTGGCCGTTAACCGAAAATGTTGGGCCGCAAATCGAAATTTCGCCATAATAGCACAAGGCCGTTATGGCGAAACGCCGTATAAAGAGCGGCCGTTAAGCGAGGTATGAGTGTATTACGCACTTTCAGGCCTAATATTAAGCTAAATTAGGAGAGGAATTAGAAAATCGTTTTAGCAGAATGTGATGCGCAGTTCGAATTTAGCATCAAGTTACTGGGCGTAGACTATAGTGATAGAAATACTAATCTTAACGACCTGTTGAGGCGCAAGATCCAGTGTTTCGTTTTTATCTGCTAAATTTTATTTTTTTACAAATTTGTTCAACCATTTTAACTTTTTTTTACTTAAATAAACACAGATACGGTACCTGCAATTGGTAATTCCTCCTCACGAATGAAATGATTAAATTCCTACAATTACGAAGCAATCGATTGACTTTGATTCGTTGTATAGAATGAACACTTTAACTCTGCAAGTGAGAAGTATTATCACAAAACGAAACTGTGGAGAAAAGAAAAGCAAAACTTACTCACTGTTGTGATCTGCGTTTCCACTGGGATTCCTAAATCAAAACTAAAACTAAACAGGGTTTTTCCCCGCACAAATTGAATTATTCGACGAGAGAGTGCGCTTCCACTACTTTTCTCCGATTGGCAGGAACAAACAAAAGCACAATCGTAGACGTGAGCCCGCGACATTTAATTTGACCGACCCAAGTGAAAAGTATTATCACGAGCCAATACGGTTTGGTTAGCAAAGTGAAAAGCTCAAGCATTTAAATTTAGTGATTTATTGTCATTCTCACAAAGCAGTTTTCTTTTCTTTTAAGCCATGATTTTTTTGTTTGCAACTAAACTTTTTTTGAACCGAGGCCCATAATAATGTTTATTGTACACAACAAAATAATTATTGGCAGAAAAACATCGATTAAGAAAAGACAACAAGTACTGTAAAGTTACGATAAATCAAATTGTAAACACATGATGCAAGGGATGATAAATCTTCAAATTACTCCTCCTAAATAAACAAAACATGTTTATGAATTTCTACATTTTTCATCAGCAAAATCAAATCAAACATGAATAGTTTTAATTTTTTAAATGCAATTAATGAATGAATAAAGAGAAAAAATAAGGATTGCCATCAAAGCTGGGAAGTCGGACTTAAAGAAGCATAATTGCACTTTCAAAATTGTGTTTTAGATTAAAAATTAATTTGGTACAAACAAACTACAATTCTGCACTAAAGAAATGCATTTTTATTAGACAAGTGTTTGATGTTGTAATGAATGTGAATGACGTCATATGCAAATACTGCTGATATGACGTCATATGCTAATTCCATATGTGTTATGACGTTTTATGTACAACTTCCTGTTTTGCATACTTTGAATAAATGTAACCCCCGTTACAACAAGTATATTCGATCGTGTTCAATCCAACTTTATTTCCAACAATTAGAAGTTCCAAACAATCCAGATGCTTTGCCAATAATTTTAGGTCTAAAGACTTAAATTCACACAAAAAGTGCATTTTTGAAGATAAAAAGTGCATTGTTGAGTCTAAGACGTGTACTTTTAGGCCTAAAAAGTGAACTTTCTTCACATATATTTTTTAACACAGCAAAAATCATGATACCCTTACCATTCTAAAGCTTGCTCATCACGCAACGAACAATTTCCTAACAATGCCACCCATCCCGTCTCATTTTTGGGTCCGTGGAATTTTTCCCAATTCTTCTGCTTTTTTTCTACCACCTGACGACGACACAATCTCGATGGCAGGGGCGGCGCTAGGCGGTAAGCACGGTATGTGGCGCAAGAGGGTGCAAAATGTCAAGGGGCGCTTTGGCCAAAAATTCGAATAAAATATAAGATTTTTATTAATACTTTTACTATAGTTCGCGCCCTCGCCTGGTATCCTCATGCTAAATTCATGCAACAGATTTTTAAATAGCTTTCCGAAACTGCATCCGAAGGAATGAGCGAAGTGGTCGCGTCCGACCTAGAAACAAGTTTGTCTACACATATTTTGATCGATTGCAATAAATTAAAAGAATAATATTCAATTATTACGTTTTGCAGGGTAAATAAAATTATTGGCGACGATTCTTCCATTGAAGGAGCTCAATCTCGGTGATGGGAGCACATTTAATGTGAAAAACATTTTTATTAGAGAGAATAACATGGCAGAAAAACATTGACTAATAGGAAAAACAACAAGTACTGTAATAAATCTTCAAATTCCTCCGCTTAAATAAACAAAACACGTTTATGAATTTCTACATTTTTCATCAACAAAATCAAATCAAACATGAATTGTTTTAATTTTTTAAATGCAACTAATGAATGAATAAAGGAGGAAACTAAAAATTGTAATCAAAGCTGCTAAATTGGATTTAAAAAATCATTATTGCACCTTCAAATAATTTTTTTCAGATGAAAAATTAGGCATTTTAGGATTAAACACGTAAATTCACATAGAAAAAGTGCATTTTTGAATATAAAGAGTGCATTTTGGAGCTGTGAAATGCATTATTGGGTCTAAAAACTGCACATATATTTTTTAACACGGCGAAAATCATGATACCGTCGATTAACAAACACCACACTTAATCATTCCAAAGCTTGCTCATCATTCAACGAACAGATTTCCTAACAAAATAGAAACTGGTACCGATGGCCCCAGCCAAAATAGTGACCTTTTAGACTAAAAATCGACATTGTAATCCAAAAATCGGAAATTTTTTCCCCATAATAAGACCTTTTGTAGGCCAATAATCGTCACTGTCATGCTACATTAAAATGGCGATTTCAGATGTAAAAGATGACTTTTTTGGCTGGTCCCGTCGGTATCAGTTTTTCTTTTGGGCTAAAACTGGCGATTTTTGGTCTGAAATATTACACAACATGCACTTGCTGATTTACATCTTATTTCTATTTTAAAAACATTAAAACACATTAAACACTAAGTGCATTCAAAAAGTGTTTAAGTGTTTTAGGTGTTTTTGTATTTGTATCTTTTAACACTACAAAGCAAAAACAAAAACGCACCTGAAACAATTAACACACGACTTTTTGAATGCACCTATTAAAAACATTATAAAATACTAAAATAATAAAAAATTTTCGAAATTTTCAGCGTAATTTTTCTATGCCACTTGTCGAATAGTATGTTATTTCGACGTAAAATGTCGAAATAACGTACCATTCAATAAGTGGTGTCGAAAAAGTGTGGTCAAAAAAGTGAACGATCGTCTTTTGCCGCCCCCTTACGGTGCCGCCTGATGCGGCCGCCTCTCTGCATCATAGCACGGCATGGCCCTGCGTGCATGCCTCATTCTCCGGTTCTTGGGAATCTGATTCTGAGGTACAGGCGTCCTGTGAAATAGAAAACTATTTAAATTATTTCATAAAAATAAATTAATCGAAAAGTATTTTTAATTAAAAAATATTGTGAAAAATCATCGTATCTAAAAATTTTCCATTCTTCGTTTTTCGCATGTGTAAACAAAAACGGCGCCATATATTTCCAATTGTGGATGCATATATTGATTTGTTCATAAGCAAAATTACCATTTCAATTGCTCAAAAAACATTTTTTTAAGAACAAAATGCATTTATGTGCAAAAAATATTTTTTTTCTTATTATTGATTTTTCTTAGAATGATAATTGTTTTTTTAAGTGGGTCGAGACATTTTTTCAAGTGTAATTGACACATGTAAAAATGCATTTACACTACAAGGTGGGAAAATGTAGTTAAGACGTGGCTAAATTCAATTTTGAAACGAAAAATGCATTTTTAAATACAAAAATTCCTTTTCAAGCATAAAAATTAAAATTTGACCGATACTACTACCGACAACCAGTCAGTATACCGAAATTTTCCGATGTTGGATCAGATGTTTGTTTTCGTGCTCAAAACCGATATTTACATATTGACGTAAAGATAGCGCAGACATAAAGATCAGACGTTATTCGGTTGCCCGCAATCGTTATCAGCAATATTTCAAAATGTGCATATCGGTCAAACCCTATGGTTAATACATGTTGTATATAATATATGGTTGTTGGTTGATGACCTACATCTTAAGCGTGTTCTGGTCTCTCTTAAGCTTGTACTGGTCTCTCTTACGCTTGTTCTGGTCTCCTAAATAAAAAACATAAAATTATAAATTTCCACATTCTTATAGTAGAAAACCCTCTGAATAAAAAATTATACTAACTGTTAAAAAACATAGTCCTCACTGAGCGAAATGTTTTCATCAAAAACCCTTCATTAGTATTAGTATTTGCCACGTCTACTTGGTTCGACTGAAATCTAGAAACACCGTGCCGTTCTCTCGCATGATTGACGTCATGGAACTGTTCGTAATTTTTCTTCATTTCCCCACCACCTGTCAACGAAGCCATCTCAATCGCCTGATGCAGCTGCGCCCCATTGTGTTTGAGCTTGTACAAGCCAGTCAAATGCGTTTGGAACTCGGCGAAAGTCCATTCCTTCGTCTTTGCTGCCTCGATCGCCGTTTGCAAACTTCTCACCTCCTCATCGTACATCGCGCGCATCGACTTTAACCGTTTCAACACGTCGTCATTGCCACCGACGACCACTTTGTGCTCCTCCTTCTCAATCAAATGGTCAATGTATCTCCCCAGCACGTCGTTATAAAC
>JAQIXU010001916.1:0-14430 GCA_034701245.1 Strigamia transsilvanica | reverse complement strand
CTGAATAGTGTCAAATTTTGCCACTACCCTAACCATGGCCAGAAACATGCTTTTCAGCCTGAACAATAGGAGTGACTTGTCCTTCTCTATTAGTCCAAGACGTCACGTACTACACACCGTTGGGAGATAAAATTCGT
This sequence comes from Strigamia transsilvanica, assembly GCA_034701245.1. Lineage (NCBI taxonomy): Eukaryota > Metazoa > Arthropoda > Chilopoda > Geophilomorpha > Linotaeniidae > Strigamia > Strigamia transsilvanica. The sequence goes on along the minus strand of JAQIXU010001916.1, from coordinate 14,293 downwards.
AGTCGCATAGACGTTGCAAGATGGTGCGAGGCGGAGGATTACGTGTACGATTCTTCATTGTTTGATTTCAAAGCTTGGGACACTCCATCCACATCGTCTTATACCCCATTTGTTGGTTTCTGTTCGGTAGAAGAACCCACTTCATATGAAGAAGCGATGGCAGGAAAGGAGAGGAAAAATTGGGAAGAGGCTATGGATGAAGAAATCCAAATCTTCAAGGAGAGAAAAGTTTTTGAAGAGATCGACAAAATTCCAAATCAACCATTGTTAGGCTCAAAATGGGTCTACAAACTGAAAAAGGATAAGGAAGGGCGCATAAAGCGTTACCGATCTAGATTAGTTGCCCAGGGCTTCAAGCAGAAGCCTGGGATTGACTATTGGGAGGTGTTTTCACCAGTCGTGAATTTCACTCTCATTCTGATTTTGTTTTGTTTGCTCGTTGTCCTTCGAGGGTGGAGAGATGCACATCTCGACGTTAAGTCAGCGTACCTCTACGGGGATTTGGTCACCGTCCAATTCATGGAAATCCCCAAAGGATATCGAACGCCGAGAAATGAAACGAAATGCTGGAGAATTCAGAAGTCCCTGTATGGGTTACATCAGTCCGGCAGGATGTGGTTTTCGAAACTTCACGAGAAATTACTACTGATTGGTTTCGTTCCTTTACCTGGTTTCAACTGTGTTTATTCCTGCGGCTCGGACGCAATAATACTGATTTATGTCAATGACATAATCCTATTCTCAAGGGACGGATTTTCTGAAAAATGCATACTGACTTGGTTATCCGAGGTCTTCGAAATAGTTAACCTCGGGCCTATAACCACTATACTCGGAGTAGAATTTGACGGAAGAGCAGATCGTGTCGTTATACATCAGGGAATGTATATTGAGAAATTATGTAGAAAGTTTAACATCGACAGCGGACATCGGATCTCCGTACCGGGTACAGTTGGGGCGATGATTCGCAAAGTCCAAGAGGGGGAGGGAGTGGACACATCTTTTCCCTATCGATCGCTCATTGGGAGCTTATTGTTTATTGCGACACGTACGAGGCCAGACATTTTGTTCTCTGTGAACGTGCTGTCACAATACAACGAGACTCATTCCCCACGTCATGTTCAAATGGTACTTCAGATCCTCCGATACCTGGGGAATACTCCAAAACTTGGCATTTGTCTAACCAACTGTAAAAACGCGAACCTGACTGTATACACAGATGCTTCATATGCCACAGATCAGGATGAGCGCAGAAGTTTCGGGGGACACGTGGTCTATTTGGGAGGTGTTCCGATTGTATGGTCATGCAAGAAACAAAGGATGACGACGCTTTCCGTTATGGAAAGCGAATTTGTAGCAATAGTCGACGGAGTTAGAGAAATCATCTGGCTTGAGCGATTATTCACCACCAGTTTTTTTGTCGACATTCGAACACTCCAAACCAGTCGTGTACGCCGACAGCACGGCGACAATTCAGTTTGCCAAGAATCGCGTCGAAAATAGATCCAATAAACACATCGACATCAAGTTTCACTTTTTGCGCGATTGGTTCGATCAGGGTGCTTTTGAGATAAATCATATTCCTGGTGTATTAAACGTTGCCGACATTCTAACTAAATGGTTGTCTAAACTCAGGTTAACATCGCTATGTGAGCATATTTTCGTGACGCGGTTATAATTGAATAGAGGGGGATTTGTTGGGTATTTCGTGCTAATACCTTGTTTATTCTATTATATCTGCACATATTGTAAATACCTTGTGAATTGTGTTCATTACTATCATCTTGTTTATTGATTGTAATGTTTTTTCATTTGTTAGTTCTGGTTAAGTTTTATTAAGTTATTATAAAGAAAGAATCTTTTACTTTTGTATTGTTTAATTAACCATTGGATTTATTCTGTATATATTATATATTGTTGTTGTGATCTGGTTTGAGGGTTATATTGTCTCATGCTTCTCGTTATGAATAAATCGCCATGACGACTACCAGAAGTTGTGGTTTGGTTTTTGACATTTTATTTACTGTTTTCTTTATTTCCAGCCTACAAAAGCATCGTGGATCAATTCCAGGCCAACAAAAACTGCCATTTTTGAAAAGGATGGTAACAATTGTTTAATTCTTTGTTGAAATGTGTTCATCACACGTGTTTGATGAATAACAATTTCCGCTGTGGTGCTGACCGGTGTCCGGTCACAATTTTAATTTTATATTTTTTTCTATTACGGTGGAACCTCGCATAACGAGCATAATTCGTTCCCGAGTGTTACTCGTTTTGCGAAACACTCGTTAAGCGAAACAGGGGGTCTCCCCCTATTCGGAGAGGCCCCCTATTAGGGGGACTCCCCTTTTCGGGGGAGAATGTCACTCGCTATGCGAATTGTAGCTCGTTAAGCGAGTCATTTTTTTTGAATTCGCATTGCTCGTTATGCGAATTACTCGTTTTGCGAGGTGCTCGTTAAGCGAGGTTCCACTGTATCTTCTTTTATTTTTTAATTATTCTTTTTACTTTTTGTTATAGTTTTTAATTGTTCCTTTTTATTTTCTTTTTTTATTTAAATTTTTAAATTTTTAAAATTTATAATATTTTTTCATAATTTTTAATTTCTATTCTAATTTTTAATTTTTTAAATAATTTTTAATTTCTTGGTTGTATGGTATTAAAAAATTGTTCTAATGCGACAAAAGAAGTTTCACTTCAAAAATCACAAGAAATCAATCATCACCATCCATAGCAATATATTCATTCCACTAGTTTGCTCCAAACCACGTGATTCGTCACAACACAAGTTAAGAGATTTGTTCTATCTAGAATAACTAGTCCCTGCTTTTGGAAAGTTAACCCCGTAGACACAACCTTTGTTGTCGAGGCGAGCACACATCGTTTGTTCTTGTCTGTGGGCCTGCTTCGATGAATTTACTTCAATTGAAGGTAACCACTGGTTATTTCTGACAGAATTTTAATCGTTTTACCTTAATTTCAGCACAGTCATACATTATCTTTGGAACTAATTTTTATTTTTATTTTTGCGGTATACGGTTAGTGGCACATTTTCACGTGATGTTCCGGGACGAATTTAAATCAACTGGTCGTGGCAATCGTTTGAAATGAACAAACTATCAATTTAGTAAGACGGAAGAAAAAGTAATTGAAGTGTGAATTATAGACAGATAGGTGTGAATACAAATGTAAAGGCGAATTGAATGTGAATTCAAGTGAATGGATGGCTAAAAACGTGATGGTTACATGACTGACTACCGACATTAATTTCACTCGTCATTGCGAATTGAGAGGATTCGATGAGGAAAAACGAGGAAAAACAACGACCTGGAAATAAATATATCTTCGGATGTATGATGCTATTTTGTCAGTAACTTACATTTCACGTATAAAAAGGCATTTCATGTGCATATTTCCACTTTTTACTTAATTTTTGAAAAGAATTTCTAATTTAACTTTAGCTTCACTGATTTTTAAAATTAAAATTTAGTTTTACAGATGCATGGCGATTTTGGAAATGATCGATTTGCTCATGTTATATGGTTTCTAAGGGGGTGTAAAATCCAACTCTCTACCTCCACGTGGTCACCCCTGGCTAAACTGATGACTTGACATGTCTCAGTGGAACCAAAAGAGAGCTCTGGTAATTCGCAGTTTATTTAATTTAATATTTGTATTGTAAGACCACATTCCCATATTATGAGTGTGGCGTTTACATGAACTTGTATTGTAAGACCGCATTCCCATATGAGTGTGGCATTTACATGTTTCGGTATTGTAAGCCCACATTCTCACATGAATGTGGCATTTACACGAACTTGTATTGTAAGACTGCGTTCCTATATGAGTGTGGCATTTAAATATCTGTGTTGTAACACCCCATTTCCCCTTGAATGTGTCATTTGCATTAACCCCAGCAGTATCAACCAAAAAAAATCTCTTCAGCACTCAACCTGGTTCATTTACGACCTGAAGCTAAAAGATTTTCACAAATCTATGAAAATGATTCTACTCTCTGACTATTTCATTGTGTTGAAATTTAACCAATTTGATATTTTCGAAAGTGTATGAAAAAAAATTGAGATTGAGTCGAAAGTAGTGGGTAAACAAAGGAATTTCATCAATAATTTTTTTTGCTGCATTTATATGATGAGTGCCAATGTAGATGGATTTCCTTGTGTGTCTTGTGACGTTTTCAACTCTTCAATTGTATGAGGATTGTTACAGTACAATTTACCCTTTAAATTACCCCACAAATAAAAATCTGGCACAACAGTTAAGTAATAAAACCAACAGTAATAAAATGAAACAAATAAATAATACATACATGTCCAAGCAACTTTGTGTATTATTTATATACAGAAGTCAGTTACAGAATAAAACACTTCAACAGTTCAACCAAAAGACCTTAAGATTGAGCACATGCATGATATATGGTGTAATACAATTGGCCTCCCTAAATCTATAATCCTCCTCTAGGCAACTGTATTACATCTCAAATATATGTTTGCATAAATCCATTAACAAAATACAAAATTTAACCAATTCTATAATTAAAATACAAAATGTAGGCAATTGAATGGAAAATTGAATCCAAAATGTAAACAATTCAATTGAATTACCTAGTATAATTGTTCTTGGTAGTCAGTTTGAAGAAGTCGTTGAATCTGTAATAAATACAAAATGTTAAGTATCAATTATTAATAATAAAATGTCATAATACTTACAATTAACGACAGGAGAGGAAGGGAGTTGACCGGTAGCGCTGATTGATGGGGTATTCATGGAGGATATCTAGGCCTCCGTTTTGGATTTGTTTGGTTTGGCTATCTTTGCTGCCAAATTCGTTTGAGTCGGTTAAAATGTACAATGGGAGCACGTGGAGTTGCTCGTCTTGGGGTTTGTTGACTCCCCGGTTTTTTGTTAGTGTCACAATCTGTTTAAAGTTAAATGATTCGTGCACCATTGAAATTTGTGAGAGGGTAAAATATGCTTACGACAATGCCGGCACCAAATTTCATCCTGAAATTGAGCTGGAGGCATGACCATTACAACAAAATGAGGATGTTAGAATTACATATGACGATCATTTTAATCTGTTTTACCTCCTAAAGGTGGGGTGGTGGAGGTGGGGCTGGTTGTGGTTCTTGATCCACTTTGCTAATGCGCTATCCCTAAAACTCCCTTTGCTGTATTATGATGTTTGTATGATGAATAGGTTTCAGACTGCACCCTGTAACAGCTTGGTGTTTCAATAAATAACTCTGTACAATCTAGTCATAACTCTTGTGTCAGGATAAAAATCATGAAAACACTTAGGCATGTCAGACACTATACAAAGTCAATGTTATCTGTAAAAACACAATTAATTAAATCAATTAATTAATTAAATTAATTAATATACGTACAAACTGGAGCTGTCTTTTCAAAAAGATCGAACAGCTCTGAACTTGTAACTTTCTTGTGTATGTTGCTTATGTAGTCCACTGTTGCTGTTTAAAAAATGTATATATTAACACAAACAAACAAACAAATATATAAAGTAATAAAGCTTACTTATGTCTACCTTAGATGATGGACCTGCCATCATTTTTTAAAACAATGAAATAATTAGTAAACGGAAACATTTATTTAAAATTAAACGACACGTCACGTTGTCCACGTGACGTCGTCCTGCTTAACATATTTGTAATATGTTATTATTTGTTGAAATAAATAGAATCAAGAGAGTTTTATGCAAAAGTTTTTGATCTTTAAAAATAAAATAAAATTAAACAGAGGTCCAGACGTGAGTCCAAATAAGCATAATCCTTTGTTGTAGATCAAACTGGTTTTTTGGTCTCTCCCGAGAAAAGGAGTTGTCGTACGAGTCGTCGTGCGAGTTGTCGTACGAGTTCTCGTCTCATCATTGGAGGGTCGAGTCGTATTGTCTCCCAATTTGGTAACATTTCTGGAGGTATGTCCATAGACACTGTCCACAGGCAGGATGCAGCTGCGAACGCTGCTTTGTCGCTATTGAACACTCCCGGGAAGAGGATCTTATCTAATCCCGCAACGAGGTACCATTACATGAGTTGTAATCTTTGATCTGTTGCCCTGAGATAGAGTTGCCTTCTCCAGATATCAGATCAGTCACGTCGATGACGTGATGTGGTCCTGCTTAACATATTCGTAATATGTTATTATTTGTTGAAATAAATAGAATTAAGAGAGTTTTATGCAAAGGTTTTTGATCTTTAAATATAAAATAAAATTAAACAGAGGTTCAGACGAGAGTCCAAACAAGCATAATCCTTTGTCGTAGATCAAACCGGTTTTTTCTTGAACCACGGGGTGACAACACGACGGTTGGATGTTTACTTGTTCGTAGTGGTATGCAGACTGAGCTGTTCTTCTCTTGGCAGGAAATGGCTCATTGTTATATTTCCTGCCATGATGTCATACATCCTATCCTATTGTTAAATGCTTTTAGTAGCTATAGTAACTCTTGTTCTAATTGCTACCAGCATTCCTGTTTCCTTTGCTAGGTTTTCCATCTATTTTTAACTTCCTTCACGGACAGAAAAATGTTTCCAAAAAACCCCAGATGACTTTAGGGTCACCACACTTCTTTCCCTTAAGGAGAAGTGTCTCCGTGGTGGTTATACTTCTTCTTACTCCGTGCTCGCGCTTTTCCGTGGACACGCGCCTTTGGACAAGGAAAACTTCGGCAGTCTGTGGCAGCTGCCAGACTCCATTCCTAAGTTGATATGTAACCATCAACATCCCGAAGAAACTGTGCGAAATGCGGGTGAAGGTGGTTCAAAAGGCGCTTATTATAGGATAACACGAGCAACTGGTAAACACATCGTCGTTGGATTACTTTTAATTTCATTAGGTTTGATTTTTCCTTTGCCTATTTCTCCGTCTCGCATGTCGCCCTCGCCGACGTTGTAACCGGTCTCGATACCGAGGTGGCATGGCCAATCGACAGGTAGGAGACTGCGCCATCCATCGAAGTTAGGCTGTGAAGTAACTTTATAATTTATTATGTATATTACAAAACGGGGGAGAATGTTATCCCAAAGGTTTTTATTTTCTTTTGTAATATGTGATAGTGTTTATGCAAACACATATGGTTACTTGTTGTTATTGTTACTTACACTAAGAATGTCAATTTGAGACTTCCGTAGTATCATTTATGTAAACGCCACCTAGTGGTGATTTGGAGTATAAATAAATCTATCTTTTTTCTTACGTTTCAAACAGATGAACGTGTGTTTCTTTACGTCTGCGGAGTCTCTCATTGTTACCGCGACATTTTATGGTCACATTGGAATAAGATCAACAGTTTCGGGCGGCGTGCTCTGCGGTTGACGCGTGCATGGTTTTGGCGTCCTTCCTGTCCAAGGCGGCGGCGACCGCCGCTTTGTTGGCGGCATCCTCCGCTTCGGCGGCCGCTTTTGGCTTCGGCGGCAAACTCCGCCTCGCCGTCGGCCAGGGCAATGGAGTCGGGATAAGATTGTTCGCGCTCATGGCTGGAAACGAAATGGCAATGAAAATAAGTAAACGTCCGGGCGATAGTTAATGGAAAGACTCGGGCATAGTTCGTCTTGATCCACTTCCTACAACTTTCTGGCTTTCTGCACACTCTAAAGGGCATGGCGTTTTTTGTCATGGATATGCCATTTTGAAAGATTTTTCTTAACTTAAAAGGAGGGGTTGTCTTCAACAGTGCAAGCTTGCAAGGCAAGTACTTCTATTGAATAATTACTGTTACAAAACAGAAATAAAGACATAAAGAAAAAACTAGTTTTCTACCGACGAAAGGGGACCACCGGAGCAACCTCAGCCATTGTAGAATTGAATTAAAATGAATCGAGAATTGAAACTGCAAATGAACAACACGCGGTATCAAATTCTTGAAAAAATGAGTTACTTTTTTAAATATAAAAACATGTGATGTAAATAAACAATCTACTAACATGAGGTTGAAGCATAACCAGTTGTAGACCACATGCTGATGGTAAAGACCAGTAGTTCAGTAGGTTCAGTTGGGTTGATAGAGTGAAAATGAAGCTACTTACCGACCGCCTGCTGGTGATAGATGTATTAGAGAGCATTGTGTTGGTGAAAAGCAAATTTGTCATTGTGCGAGTAAAATATAAACTTATTACATCATTTATATATTTTGCTCCTAGTATGTACTTCAGAAATTATTGCACCACTTCTATTTATTCCGAATGACCCAAGAGTTTTCTCATCAAGTGAACTTATCAATTCCATATTTTGGTCGTCTTCTATTAGATCAGATGACACATCATTCCTGATCAGATTCACATTTTTGGTATCATCTGTTGTCACAAGGTGACAAGGTATAATAAGAATATAACAGTAAAGGGTAATAGAGGGGGAAAAGGTTTAGGAGTTTAAATAAATAAATAAACATGACTTTGAAAAAGCAGGGTGATAAGTGCATGGTGGGAGAGAAAAGAACAGGGACTCTAGACGTGCATTGAGGAAATAGACAGGACAGGGAAGGGAGAGAGGGGGTAAACAAACCCAGTCACCAGTGACCTGAATAACAGGTACACTCTAAGAGAGGGGTTGGGGGAGCCAAGTCTAAAGTACTAAACCTTCTCCTTGTGTTTCTCCCTTTGTTTCATTTTATTTGACTTTGCCTAGACTTGCAGATGAGTCTTGGTTGGAAAAAACAGTCGGAAGGTTTTGTTGAAAGGTTTTTGAGACTGACTGGTGCGTGGTAGAGGAGGATTGAAAATGATTGTTTTTAAAATTATATCACCATTTACAACTTTTTTAAGAGTTGCCATTAATTTCGTTACATAATTGTGTGTAGGCTTTTTATAGATTTTTTAAACTGCACTTTGTCCTTTTTTGTATTTAGGAAATATTTTGCTGTAGTGCAACTTTCTATGTTTGGTAGTCTCTTGGCCTTTCTGGGCATTTTCATTCAAGTGCAAGGTCACCAAGTAGATTCTACAGGTGATCCCTATTTTGCTGAGGCCGATTAATTTTGGTGCAAAATGGTTGATTATTCCATGGAACAATTACTTTTTAAATGTTTAAAACTGGGTGCTCATCATTTGGACGTCTTTCTTCAAAGAATGGTTGTTAATTAGGTCAATTACCTTTTCTGACATTTTCGAATGGGGTTTTAACCACTTTTTCATTCTTTCCGTTTCATTTACTGGACCATGGAGGCACGTCGGAAATTCGGGATCATCATGTCTTTCATGGATGTTGAGCAGATGGTTTATAAGTGATAACCATTTTGGGAGAATCAGGTGGTTCTGCTTATGAGACGACAGTGCACACCAATAAAGATGGTTAACTATGGAGTCCTTCCATTCGCCCACGGTATCACAATCTTTCTGCTTTGCAATGACGTCTATTTTTTTGGACACGCTTTTGGAGATGTGCCAAATGTCCAAAAAATGTTTAATTTAAGGTAATCCTCATGCAACATTTTCCTTATTGAGATGTGGCGATCTGTAACAAATATGTTGACATTGATTTCTTCATCTTCCAGTGATTCCAAAACCCGCACCAATCCTTTTTCCACTGCATTTGAACTTCCAACCTCGTTACTTTGTACAATTTTTACAGCTATTGTGAAGTTTTGGGAATTTAGAGAAAGAGAACGAGATGGGAACAAGAACGAGAACGAACGAGATGAGAACGAGAACGAGAAAGGGGGTTTGGTGCACGCATAGGTAATTGAGAATCTGGAGTGGAAATTAGTAATCATAATCTTTGGGTCTTGGTCTTTTGCACTCTGCTTTACCAAGCCCAAAGCTCTGACTAAGTTTTGAATTTCAGCATTTTTGAGAATCGTAAAATAATCAAGATAAATAATTAAATCAAAAATCAAACTACGTATTTACAGTATGGTCTAAAAACATTACCTGCTTGTGTTTTTAAATAATAATAAGTTAGTTAACTAACTGATGATAAAACTTTTCAAGGTTTGTTGGATTACTTTGAGCCTAAAATCAACAAGTGTGTTTTCTGGAAGGGAGGGAAAACTGTTTTAAAAAAGAAATATCAATCTGACAGTACAAGTATAGGAAAACCAGGTTTGGAGTGTAAATTAGATTCTGAAAGTAGTTTCTTTCTGGTTTTACTGAGACTAAAATTGAACACACCCGTTGTTGATGTTTCCAGAATTTTTGGGATTTTCACAACAACTGTCAGCAGAATATTTTCTACATGGATTTCATTAATGTTTCACGAATTTAAAGAAATGTTTGTAATTCGCCCTCTTCATGTAACCAAGGCAGCACTACCCCCACAGTTCAAACAGTATCCAGACACAACAATCATTATTGATTGTACAGAAATAAGATTGCAGAAATCATTTGCATTAAATACACAAAAAGAAACATTTTCAAATTACAAACACATGAACACAGTTAAAGCACTCATTAGAATTACCCCAGGTGGTTTAGTGTGTTTTGTAAGTTGTTTGTATGGTGGTTCAGCCTCTGACAAACAAATAGGAAAAGATTCTGGTTTTATGAACCTAATGTCTTCTGGTCACTGCATTACGGCTGATAAAGGGTTTGAAATTGAATCTTTGCTTCCCCAGGGAGTAAAATTAAATATGCCACCTAAATTTATGAAAAGAAGACCAATCCAGATGTCTGAACTTGATGTTTCTGTAACCAGAAAAATTGCAAAAGTCAAGAGTTCATGTTGAACGGGCCATTCAACAAATAAAAACTTTTCATATTTTGGACCATGCACTGCCATTAACAATGATTGATACCATTCGCTATTTGTTGGCTTTGAAACTGAACTAAGGCAAAACCTTTGCAAGCTTCCTTAGTACACTTTGGAAATTCAATTTTATAAACTGTAGCTGTCTTTTCAAAAAGATCAAACGGCTCTGAACTCGTAACTTTCTCGTGTATGTTGGTTATGTAGACCACTGTTGCTGTATAAAAAAAACAACTTTTTTTACACAGGATTTCTTCTCATTGATCAGCTCTTCAATGTGGATTAATATTGTTATCATTTTTTTAATGTGTGTGTACTTTTTTTAAACGATTAAAATTTTGTTTTGAAATTGTGCATGGTGTCCCAGGTTTTTTGATGTAGACTTGTATTGGGCTGCATTTCAGGCTGATTGAAATTTAGCATCGCTGGCTTGGCACCATCTTGAATAAATTGCCCTAGCACGCGGCAGGCATTGCCTATGTTTTGGCATTTGTGTGAAAACACAAAAATGAAAAAAAAAATTATGAAAAAATTTATGAACAAGTAAAATAAAATCCAAGTTTTCAAACCAATTCAAACAACTTTCAATGACTTGGACAAAACCCAAAACAATAAAAATTAAACCAATTATTTTACTACCTTCCAAACACTCTTCTCCGCCATCAGATAAGGATGGGCTTTGGTTTGAACCGTCCAGATGAGGACGGGCGGGGTTCATGGGGTGTGTTTGTGCGATATCCTATAAGGAAAAAAAAAATCATTTATTACAAATGGAAAATGATTGGTATCTTACGTGGTCGGGTTGGCAGGCTGAACGTGTTAGGTATGACTGTTGTGGCTTGAGATTGGAGAACACTTTTCCTTCCACCTTTGGTGGGTCCAAGAACTTCATGTTATCCGGGATGTTCGTTCTGTCCATAACCTTCTCCCTGTGCTCGGGTGTCGTCTTCAAAAGCGACTTTTCGATGAGCGTCGCCAAGCTTGGGAAGGAGCTCCAAAGACCGGAGACTCGTCTAGCTCCTTCCCAGCCTTCGTAAAATCGCACAAACCGATTTGCGAAGCGGTGCCCTTAGACAGGTCCAGAACAGTATCCAGAACACCCGCCTGTTGGTGGACTGGTGCCTTATCGACCGGGTCCACATTACTCTGCCTGAATAAAGGCAGCCATCATTTGTTGCAACTTAGCCACATCGCCAGAAATCTGGTCGCACCAAGACACGCCGTCCGTGGCTTCCGACAAATCACTGGATGGATTTGGCGAGACAGGCCCACCCATGCTGATGAAATTACCCGCCTCATCCCTGTCATACACATATTCATTAGTTTACGATCACAGAAATGTAGTATTTGAGCATCTCTCTATACCAATTTTCTTTAAAATAGATTATAGACATTTCTTATGACAACTTTTAAGCTATTTCTCATGACATATTTTTTACCACAAGGACAGACACAAAAATCACCAAGATTGAATGTTGTATCATATAATATTACCTGACCAAGCAACGGGCCCTTCTTGTTGTAATTTTGTTTGTGCTGGTACAAAATTTATTGTACCTTTACTTGGTACCAATTTCTGTTTCTAAAATAAACAAATTGGAAAATATAAAACTGAGTGTTAAACTGTGAATTCAAAATAAAATTACTTATTTTTAGCATAAAATACATTTGACGATAGATCATGGATCTTGTTTTACAATCGCCCAATGTGCTTTCATGGTGCATGACCTGATGAATGAATCGATAAGGTAGTTTGGCTCTCTTGAAAAAATAGTTATAACAATAACACCAACTAATAATGTAAGCTTAAACATACCGTTTGATTTAAATTCAACTCTTAAATCATTGACAGGTTTCATTCTAATATCCTTGGTCACCATTTTCGAAATAAATGTTTGCTGGATTCCAGTGGAATTGAGCATAATCCGGATGTTACGCATGCGCAGACTCTTGGTCAAAGTATGCCCATCTTAGGAGGAGTGTGAAATCGAATTCATCCAGATTTGAAGGGTTAATACTAGATGATAAATTAAATTGATATACAAATTTCTAAATATTTCCAAAGTTCATAAATAAGTAATTACTTAAAATCACGTATAAAAAATAATCATGTACAATTATGCTAAATTAATAAGTTAATAGATTAAATTCAGGAGGTGAAATCAAACAAAACAAAACAAACAAAATTAAAAATGTCATTAAAAAAATTAAACAGAATTAAAAAACAATGCTAAAACAAATTTTCAAGTTTACAGAACCGATTGGTTCTATTGATTGAATATTTTATTTTAATAACAAAAGGAATTAAATTCATTTTTAAAAGTTAAAATCTATGCTATTTTTTTTTATTACCCAATCTTTTTTTTCAATTAATTTTTCAGGAGGCTGCTTTTGACTAATTTCTTCTGAAACTCTTACAATTCTTATTCGCTTGGGTTTTCCACGATTGTTTTTTTGTGCTTCTTCATCTAATTGTTTTATAACTTTTCTCCATTTCTTGGAATGCCAATTGTGCAACTTTGTTCTGTAAATGTCATCTTCGTTTTCATCATTGTCACTGGTGTTCGTTAACAGCTCAACTGACAATGCATTCTTGATGCGTCCAATTTTCTTCTTTGAATAGGGCAATTTTTTTTTGCATTAGGATTTTCATCTCTCGCCACATCTAAAAATATAAAATATGAATATTGCCAAAATCTGATGGAAAACTTATTCAAATTAGACATAAAATGATTCTAAAAGGTATGATTTTGATATAACCCACCAAAAGTTTTGTCTTGACGAGACACATTTTGTGCTATAGTGTGCACATCTTTAGCCTATGTTGTACCAACCAAAATATTCGTCTCGCTGAGACAAACGCATGTCTCACCCTGAAAACCCGGATTAAACACCAAGCAACAAGAGAATCGCGGGTTGCGAATGGGTTTGCATTGGCGTACTCTTCTTATGTAGATTACGTTTCCGACTTACACTCTAAGCTAACTAAATGATCCATAAGTAATCAATATTATAAACAATAAAGATAACTTATTTTCATTGATAAATATACAAAATACTCAATTTATTTGGCCAGATTGATCAAATATAAGAATACTGTTAAATTGGAAAGACAGATTATTCCACACTCGAGAATATATATGGGTGGGCAAGAACATGCTCCAAAGACAAATGCCGTTCAGGTAATTAATGGATAATAAATTAAAAACAATTTAGAAACTTATTTTGTAGTTTTAACAACTCTAGACATGAAATCGCGTCTATTCTATCTTAAAGCACGTGTTGCAACTCCGTTTTCCACGAGCGCAATGTGGAGCTTAGGGAATCGCAATCGGGTTGCGCATAAAGTGTCTTACAATAATATCTCTAAATAATACCTCGATTCGAACTTAATGTGGATTCATCAAATTGATATTGTTGATTGGCACCGCCCAAACAACCTCATAAAACCGAATCATGTAGCAAATATACCCAATGTAGATCAATTGGTGAGTTATCGGTGTGGTGACCTCGAGAGCCCCAAAATGGCTTCTCGAGTGTTCACTGTGTTTCTCTTAAAATATTAAATAATATTCTC
>JAQIXU010001915.1:0-14432 GCA_034701245.1 Strigamia transsilvanica | reverse complement strand
CAAGCTACAACCAAATACCAAAAAAAATTGTTAGAGATTTGCCAATTTGCTAACCAAATCTCTAATAAATATCTAAACTTAGAATAAAACGTCTTTTCACCAGAAACTTCACCTTAATTTGAAGTTTCCTCTCTCATACTCCAAGTAATGGATGCTCAGTGACCTCATATGACACCCATCCATTCCTGCAACCTAACCCATGTTAATTAGGATATAGTCCCTTGAACCCTCTCTCGGTTTCATAATGTGACCCTGTGGGCTTTAGTCCACCAGAGAGAATTGATAACTGCGAGTGACATCTTGCACTTGAAAAAATAAACATTGCACCTTATCTACCATCATTTTTTGCTTTATCACTAATGGCTGACAAGCACGACGCAGCCAATTTATCGAGCCCCCCCAAGTCCTAATAAAACATGCCGCCATTTTTAAACGACAGAAACAACAGTTTCATTAACAAAAATCACTTATTTTCTTATCATTTGTTTGTTTGTTTTCACATTTTTCAAACAGAAAACAATTGTTTTCCAGGCAGCTGGAGGTACTGATCTGTTTAACCTACAAATGTGTACACATTTGTTCTCATTTCTTCGAGACACACCCTGTGCAGAAGCTAATTGCAAAGTAAAGGCCATCACGGCGCTTCAACAAACACATGAATTCTACGTGCACACTAATACTTAATTTAATCCAGTTAGTTGCTGATTTATGACCGGAAAGCAAAAAATGAAACGCATTTTTATTCATTTATTCATCTATTTATTTACAAGATGGTTAACAGTCGCGGAAAAGATTACTAAGTATAAATTAAGTATAAATTGCTGTGTGCAGATAAAAAGAATGACATCGTTTCTGTTGGAGCAGTTTGCTCTAATGCAGAGGTTCCCAATCAGTCAAAAATCACAAAACCACAAAATCCAACACCAAAAATCCAGAAAAATTAAAAATTGCCCCAAAAATATCAAAATTTCCACAAATAAAACAAAAATTCCATTCAAAAAATAAAAAAATTTCCCTAGTCTTTAGTGAAATATCAAAATTCCCTTCAAAAATCACAAAATCAAACACCAGAAATCCAAAAAATAGTCAAAATCGTCTCAAAAAACTCAAATTCTTCCACAAAATATCAAAAATCCCATTCAAAATCCACTTATCGCGTACCGGTACTGGTATACGTACCACAGGTTGAGAACCTCTGCTCTAATATATTAAACAAAGAAGAAACAATAATACAAACATATCATTATTATGTCACTACTATGCAACGCCATCTAACGTCAACAATTTCTCAGATCCATGCTGTAGCAACGTTACAGTAAGACGTCATTTCAGCGCTGTGATACTAACTAATTGGTGGAAATTGAATTTCATGAATTTCCATACATAAATCCTATCAAATACCCTCAATATATTCATTTATTTATTATTACATACTTTGACTTTGGGGATTCTACCGTGGTCGACTTGAGTTTCTATGCAATCGATTGAGATTACATTTCACCTGCGATAAAATCCATCAAATTCGAATTTTATTACGTTACAATTTTCTTTTTAATGCAAAATAAATAAATGAATTCTCTATTCATTTTTTTTGTCGTTCGTTTTTTGTTCCTAGAACAAGTAGAGCAAGCTTATTTCTTTCCTGGAAATTTTCTTTGCAAGTGTGTCAAGTTGATTTTCCAAGTTGGCTTCCGCTGCTCGTCAATAAAGAGCTAATTTGAAGTGCTCTATTAGACGTACGAAGAAAAGAAGCCAAGTCTCTCATCAATCGATTAGTGAATCGATGGACGTCGATTTCACCCCTTTTAACAAAAATCGTCTTCCATTAATTCTCCTTAATAAGCTACAAAATTACAATGCAACGCATTGTTACATCTAGAAAAAAAAAGCACAGAAAGAGTACATTTAAATTTCAATTACCTGCTTTGTAAAATCCAATTTGGATTTGCCTTACTTAGAAGCACCGTGCAAATACACTCGAACAGATTTTCATAAGAAAATCAAATAAAATCGCTAATCGTCAAATTTTTCTCAACACTGCCAACATGGCAGAGCTTTAAAATGTCAAACTTTGCACAATTCCTTTAATTGAAGTTCTCGTAACGATTATTTTAAAAAAAAAAAACGAAAGAAAGATAACTTTTTAAATAAAACATTAAAGAGCATTCCTAAGTGCCACACGAATAAAAATTCAAGCTAGTAAAAGATTTATACCACAAAAAAGCCCCAAAACTAAAGGAAAACTAAAGGGAAAAAAAAAATTGCCATGTTACGAATTTCGCTAATTGAATTGCACAAAAATTTCTCAACTTGAAAAAAAAATTACTTTCGTGACTTATTTATCAAATACCACCTTTGTGAACTCAAATCCCTGGAAAATTCATACGACGACAAACACTAATGCATGTCAAGACGGAATAAGTGAGTATTTAAAATTTAATGTATTCGAAACAGAATTCAGACTCAAAACAAACCGAGTTTAATTAAATTTATTAGAAAACACCAACCGCTAGCTTCTGCAAGCGTAGAAACCTGAACAGATGTCGTTTCTGACCACTCGAAAAATCATCTCTTTTCGCGTTTTCACAATGGCTGATAGTAAGCCTGTGCGATTATTTTTTAAAGTGGATAAATTTTGCAGTTGTCTGCAATATAACGATATTGCAATATAGCACAAACCTTTAAAGCCGGAACGTTTTGGTCATTTTTCAGCTGTTTGGAGACGTTTTGGGCTCTTTTCTGTACAAAATGTCACCAAAACGTCACCAAAAAGCAGTGTTGCGATTTTTTGCAGTATTGCGATTTTTTGCAGTATTCCGATTTTTTGCGGTACTACGATATATGCGCTGTATTGCATGCGATATACCGCGTTGGATATTCAATTGCGATATCGCAATATCGCACAGGCCTAGGTGATAGCATTAGAATTAACAACAACTTTACCACGACAACAAAAACAAAAAGCGAAGCAAATTATGAACGAATAGCAACTATTTATCGATTGATTTGACAATAATCATTTTAAAATTAATTGACTAATTAAGTTTTTGATTTTGCACGTGTCGTTTTCAGTGACTAATTTCAAGTTGCAATTAACTTAGAGAATTATAGCTCAATTGACGCGCTTCAATTCAATATTGGCTCGATTCCATTGGGTTTTAACGTTCACCTTATTACCTCAAGGATTGGGAACGTAAATCTCGCTCTCCTGCCTATCTGCAACTCAATAAAATAGCAGCAACACAAGTTTCCCGTTTCTGTTATCAGGAATTCAATTGAATATTGGCCGCATGATTTGTTGTGCTGCTCCTGAGCTTTGCTGCACAGCTTTGTTGACAATTTAGCGCTGGATGTCTGGGCAGACAGCAAACTGAATAAGAAGTTTTTAAAAAATATTTGGTGTTGAGGCATTTAAGAGGATTTAATGCTGGTTAAATGTATTGCTGACTTTAGGAATGTTGCTGGTGCAAACAAAGTAGGACTGGAGAGTTAAATGGTTTATTTCTTTTTCTCCTTGATTTTTCTTGCATTCCTCAAGTAAGAATGTACACTAAAATGTCAGCAGGACCACAAGGAGTCAAATAATACTTTTACTTACCAAGAGTAGTATGGATGACTATAATTCATTATGTTAAACCAACTTTAAAGACACGTTTTTCCATTTTTTCGCTAATAATTTTCAATTTTTTCTAATAAATGTCAATTTTTTCTAATAAATTTCAATTTTTTCTAATAAATTTCAATTTTTTCTAATAAATTTCAATTTTTTTCTAATAAATTTCCATCTTGGAAAAAAAATTCCAGCCTTTCCTAATTAACTTAATCCAATTTTGAAAAAAAAAATTCCAAATTTTCCTAATAAATATCCAATTTTAGAAAAATTCTAAACTTTCCAACTTTGGAAAAAATCCCAGTCTTCCTTAAAAATTTTCCAAATTTCTCCAATTATTTCCCACCATTTTATTTATTCAACTTCCCACATTTTTCAAATCATTTCCAACATTTTCAAATTTATTATTATTTAAAAAAAAAAACTGTTTACCATAATCCCAACCAGCAAAATAAACCCAATAACATTAGCATTTGCACCAGTTGTGACAACTCACAAACCCTACCAACCCAAACCCTCCAAAGACAAAAAAAAAAAAAAAAAAAAAAAAAAAAAAAGAAAAAAAAAGACAAAGTGAAATTGCATCTCCCAATGACAGAAGACGCACAAGAAAAACAATTAAATCGTAAGACGCGAAACGAGTCGAGTCTAGCAAAAATTGCAAATGCAGGTGAAATTAGTCCAACCCATTGATGCCAGAAGTCGCCAAAAACGGCAACAGCTGGAGAAATCCCCACCCCAACATTTTCTCGCTTTCTAAATTGACTATTCAAATCTCAGCTCAACTCTTAAGTCTATGTACAACACGCGCAGCGAGACATCTCGTCAAATGGCCACCATCTGCTTCATTATCACAGAATTTCTTTTTCCACACCAAAAAAAAAATCCCCAAACAACCCCAACTTCCGGTTTCCTCACATCCAAAATGATACCACCCATGATTAAATTACCACAAAAAAAAACAATATCTGCCACAAGAGCGGCGCTGTCCATCTGATTTATGGTGTGCGCCCTTTGTTGTCAGCTATTACGGTTCGCAACCCTTTTTGTCTCCTTTGTACGCACGTTTTGTGGAGAAAGACAGCAATGATCGTGATAAATGATCCGGTCGGTTATAAAAATAATACTAAAAGGGATCGAAGAAGGCCGTTGTTGTTGGTGCGGTGGGTCACACCTAATTACAAGGTGCGATTTATACTTAAAACACAAGCACCGACTTTTCAGCATGATTTATGGCCACTTCGTGCCACACCCATGTCTTAGTGCGTGCGTTTGCATCCATCGCGAAACCGTAGCGATTCCAACTGGACATGAGGGGGGGGGGGAGATTTTACATTGGAAATCAATAGTGACGAAGGTGGTCAACCACATTATTTGTAAACTCCCAAACACCTTCCCAGTTTTCTTAACACCGAATCATCGAGAATTAAGCAATCGTGTGAAGTTGCGTATTTTTGGTTTCCAATAAAAAATTTTTAAAAAATTAAAAAAATTAAAAAATTGAAAATCAGTTTTTTTTTGGATGACCACTGAAAATACTGACCAAACATAAAATTACCGAAAACCCAATTTTTTTTTCTGTATTCAAATTCCAGTACGTATTCTAAATTCGCCATTGTTGTTGGAATTTTCTACAAAGGTGACACAAACATTTGCGCATGCGCAGTTGGCCAACACCAAAAACCAAAAACAAAATTTAAAAAAAAAAAAAAAAATGGTTATCTAAATTTTTGGTAATTTAATATTTCCTTACCAAGAAAAAAAAAACCACTAAGTCTCCATTACCAACCTGAGGTCTATAAACAAAGCAATCTAGCAGTGTTTCAAACACATTACAGATGATTACTAAGTTCGCAAAGCACAGATGCGTCTTACAAGAAAATAATCAGAAAAATACTGCCATCCGGCCATCCGGGTCTATTCCCACGAGAAATTTGCCGACCACAATCACAACAGTTGCTCCTAGTTAAACCGCACTACATGACAAGTGCATTTTCTATCACGACGGTCTTTCAGTGGCCTTGCGAAGTCATATTTTCGTGGTTTCGCCTAAGCAGGCCGCGTTTATGCGCTGTTGAGACATTAGTATGGCTCTCATGAATCACAATGACTACTTACCAGCTTCTCAAACACGATAATGCGATTCGAATGCAAAAAAAAACATTGAAATCCAATGCGCCAACTAACGACAATATGCTAACCGAGTCGCTTGCTCGCATAATAAAATCGAGAAATCACAACCGTTTTGCCATTTAAATAAATATTCGCCATTACACGCAAGTTCCAGTTTCGCTTTTCAATACTGGAGGTGGAAATCATCCGTAAACGCTAAAGGTTCACGAATAATCGACCCCTTTTAAAAGCACGCCGCTCCAAAAACGAGAAAAAGCAACTAGAACTTCCTGTTTGAGAGATGACGGCATTAAAAATTCAATTTCGTTATGGAATTTGCTAAGCAAAGTGGCTTAAAAAAATGATTTAACACCGCCTGCAAATGGAACATGAATGGACGATTCATCTTTAAGTAAACAAAGCGGCGTGTTTTGCATTTTATCGACAAGTTTTGAAGGTGTTGAGTAAAATGCACTTTCATAAAAATGTATTGTCGACTTTTCTTAATTAAACCAGCAGTTCTTGTAAATATTCAGTGAGTTGTTAACCGTTTCATAAGGGTCAGAATATGCAAATCCGGCGCAAAAAGAAGAAAAACTCGTCTTAACCTTCCCCTGAATGGGGTCAGGCAGAGAAGCTTTGTACGCACAACCTTAAAACCCGGATGAATAACAGAGAGAGAAAGAAAGAAGGAAAAAATATATCAGATGGAGGATCTAATGTAAAAAGCAAACTCGAGTCGAACTTGCAATCAAGATGGCGTTTTTTTTTATAGTAATATAAACTTTTTGATATGAAAATTTAAGGCCCGACTTACTTTACTTCAAAAGCAAGATGAATAAATAAAAGTGGACATTTCGTATTTCATATTTGTGCATCAAGAGGAGAAATGGAAACAAGGGTACAGTGTTGTGATAAAACATTCATTGCGAGTAATTAATTATATTAAGGGGCTTTTGTTTTCAAGTGTTTACCAGTTTCGTTTAGCATGTCACGCTTGTCAGCCAGGTGATTAATTAGGTGTCAGTCAGCTACAGGGCAGATGAGGCACTGCAGGAAAATGAACTAAGTGCTTATCGCGTGTATCAGCCAAAACAAGAATAAAATATTATGCTAAATTAAATTTTTAGTCACTAAAAAACTACCACGGATTGCGTTGACGTATCTAGAGTAAACATGGGATGTGAGCAAATCATTGAGCAACACAAATTTGGGTTTTGAAAAATATTTTATGGTTTTTCGCACTTTTTTTGGTAATATTATCTTGATGCTAAATTCAAACTGCGCATTCCTTTTGTGCATTAGACAAAATAAATGTTTTAAAATCTGTTTTGATCGTTATTTTATTCTTTGTTCCAGCATTACTAGTCCTAATACCACTAAAACAGTAATTGGTCCTCAGAGATTACATAAGCAGACTTTGAGTTCCATCTTGATCTGCAAGATTATAATGTCTGCAGCAATTGCAACGATCAATTAACTTAAAAAAAAATCATAAAACCTACTAAACTCCTATGTGAAAAACATCAATGTATAACTATTCAGTAAAATCAATCATCCTAGTGTTTCAATTGCCCAAATGCACACCAAATACAAAAAAATGCCATTTTGCCATTACTAAAACAGACGCCATCCGTCACAATTTTGTCCTCTATTTTTTTCCCACTATTTCTTTGGTGCAATTAGATTTTTTTGTTTTGCCATTGCAATTTGATGACTGCAGCTAATGACTTCTGGTTTCAGACAAATCTCGAAATTAGTCGAGGAAAAAAGAGCCTTTTTAAACCGACTTCACATGAGCATTTGCATAGCAGGGAAAAAAGAATGAGGGGAAAATGGAGGCGAAAATGCCATATTAAAACATTCCATTTAGAATGTATAGTCGGCGGATTGTGTTTCTCAGAAAAAGGACATCTTCTTACAACACCACTTGATCGCCGCTATGGGGGAGAAGACTCGCGCGTTCCAAATCCCTAAAGACTTAGCGTTCGCTCAAAAGAAGTTGGCAAATATAAAGAAAATGATGGCAACAAGAATCTCTCTACAAGAAAAGAAATTGAAAGAAAAGTTACATTCTTTTATCGATAAACGCTGGCATCTTATCAAACTCGAGTCATCAAAATACGTTTCTTTTTACTTTCAATTTCACTTACACTTTCGATCAGTGCATGCAAAAGTCAAAATCGGATTTTTTTTTTTAAAAAAAAGAGGAAAATATTCAATAAGACGAGATAAAGGGAAAAAATTTGGAGTGTAAGGAAATTTAATTTTCTCACCACCCATACCCCCATCCCCCCTTTTAAAATACTGACTGTCTGATTCAATCGATAGCAAATCTCGGAATTATTAGATACTGTTAATGCTTTCATTCAGTGTGGGATGCGCATTGAACGTGGCATCCTTCACAACGCGAGTCTAGATTGACCAAAACAACTGAATTCAATATCTAAATTGACCAGAACAACTGAATTCAACATCTAAATTGACCAAAACAACTGAATTCAACATCTAAATTGACCAAAACAACTGAATTCAACATCTAAATTGACCAAAACAACTGAATTCAACATCTAAATTAAAAACATTGCAAATTGTGAAGTTTTTTGACCAAAAATATATCCAGACTGGACTATTCGGTCAAGATTAGTTCGAAAAATACTCCCTATTTTCTGTCTTGTAGTGGATGATAGAGTTGACCATAAGCTTTTGTGAACAGCATTTTTCTACCAAACACCCAAAACACCAAATCTTTTGAAATTTGACAAGAAAACCAAAAACCAAAAACCATTTCTTTATCTAGCAAATTATTGCATTCCCACTCTGCAACAAATGCATTTATTTTGCAGTCTACATTATTGCAAAACACATTTTGCAAATTCTTGCACACACCTGTTGTAAAATTAAATGTGCACATGTGTTCAAAAGCTAGAACTTGGCACAGCTTCCCATGATGCTTCACACCATTAACAAAATCTTTGTCTGATGTTGCCAAATGATTCAAACCAAAAAAAAAATAATTCAAACTCGTAAAAAAAAACCAAACAAATGTAACCAAACATATCCAAACAATGATTAATGCCAGCTAAAGTAAAAATAAGGCAATAAAGTTTAAATTGCATTTATGGGCGCTTGTTTTGCCCACCATCACATGTTTTTATAGCCTCGACTTTATTAGAAAAGAAAATAGCCTCAATTTCCACTTTTCGCCCCATCTCCTTTCGGCTTTACTTTTCCTCAAATTGCATCTCTTCTGGTTGCCAGAAAGCAATCAAGGGTTCAAAGGCTTTTAACTTTGAAGCCGCCCAAATCATTAACAAGCATTAATCAATGTTGGTGATTTATCTCGCTCACTATCACTGATTCGCTATTTCCTTCAGCACTTGTGGTATGTAACAAGAACCGACTTTATACTCATGCGGTTCTTGCTTGCAACCTGTGCGATATGTGTGTAATATGATCGGCTTTCATACAGCAGTTAAACACTAGCTGCATTCGAAAAGTCAGTTTAAAAATGAAGTTAAACATGTTTTGTGTTGTTTAAGTGCTGTGACTGAAAACAGACTAAATCTGTAGCCATTTTTAAAGTCAAAAAAGCTTAAAATTGTTGTTAAAACGTCAGAAAAGCTTAAAATTGTTGTTAAAACGCCAGAAAAGCTTAAAATTGTTGTTAAAACGTCAGAAAACCTTAAAATTGTTGCTAAAACAAAAGTTCCAAGTTAAATTTACAGTATGTCAAGTTAGAATTTTTCATCTGGATCGTAATTGGAGTTGTCTGTTGAGAACAGTTGTTGAAAAATGTTGTTTAGTTAAATGCATTGTTTTATTTATTTTTTAATAATAAATGCGTTCCTAAATTCAAACGAAAATTTCAAGTAAGAATTTTCCAAGAATATTTCTTCATGTTTTTTCCGCTCATAGTAAAAACAATAACAGTTGCGGGAAGTTTATCTTGATTAATTAAATCCAGACTACTGCACAAAGGAAATCGACTTGCAATGTGTTTACTGTTTTTATAAATATCATAGGAAATATCCTCAGTTTTTACTTCGTTCGATACACTCACAATATGTTTTCCACAAGGAGCTCGTGTTTTTGCGTTGCCTTTTTAATCTCAATTCTTAGGGGTGCGAACCTGGAACCATGTCCAGACGTTGAGAAATTACGAATTCTGCCGGGTTTTGGATGGAATGCTCTCACCAACAACGACACGAAACAACTGATGAAATGGACATACGACCGATGCGAATTAACGAGTGATCGCAAATTCATGATTCCGGACGACACAGTTGCTGTTCCACTAGAAATCCCGGAGAAGAACGTCGAAGCTGAAATCTTCGAACACTGGTCCAATTACACTGCAGTGTCATCTGCTGGATTCAGAGTGGCCACTGACAATTGGCACAAAGAATTCGTGCCTATCTACTACGCTTTTTCGAAGGAGTACGAGGAAATGAAAAGGATGCAAGTTGAAAATGAAACCTTCACCTGCAGAAGTCAGATTAGGCGAGTAATTTATCGTGTAAACTTGACATCAAACGCTACAATGAATGAAGCCGTCAAAAAAAGATTTGTGGCAGTTGTAACAGCTTTGGTCAGAAACAATATGGACGAAGCCAGATACCTAATGGAAATGATAGTGAGTGAGTATGGAAGTCATTTCATAAAAAATATCGATGTCGGAACGATTATCGTAATGGAAGAATATTTAAAAAATGGATTTTTGAAAAAACACGCCAATGATAAGAACAAAATTCTATCGGCATCGAAATTGTCTCTCGTCGAGTATATTACCGGTACTGGCTTTCCTCTGGAAGATCGACAACAACAACAACTCGATTCTTCATTGTTGCGTGAATATAAAGAAGCCACATTGAAGAAAAAGATTCGGTTTTCTAGTGGACTAAATTGGGAAGACGGTGCAACTTCTGAATGTATGGTAGCAATTGATAGATCCGGCGATGTGTTGTCCAGTTTGGTCACTTCTTCCAACTTTCCTAAAGCATCGCCTGCAATGCTCGTCAACTTGAAACAAATGTTTAGCGACGTTATTCGAAATTATTACACGTAAGTTTGTCAATTTTCTCTCTTCTTTGATTGAATAAAAAATAAAACTTGAATCTGTTTTACAGACGGAATATTCATCGTGGGTGCACACGACCGAAATCGAGCAATTTCGATTTCGCTGCGAATTTAGATGATGGTTCTTGTAAATCTGCAGTTTCTGATTATATCTTTGGCGGAGCTTATGCTGCGTTTAAACGCCATTCACCTATTGAAAACGACGACCAATATGGTGTGAAAAATCCACTTACAGGGACATTTTCCTGTCCAACAAACTTTCAATCCCAAGTCTTTTATTCCAGACACAATTACTATGGCACTGGTTACTACGAGCGGATTCTACTTTCCTGTATGGCATTGGCAAATGAGACGGCTGGACCAAGTTACCTGTTTGGTGGATTTTATTCGGACTATGTAGACAATATTCATACAAAGAACAAAAGTTGTCCACCGTTTTATACAGCTCTGCATCTACCTCTAGTGGGATGGTCATTTTGCTTTAGTACACCTGATAACAATTTAGCAAAACAATACGCTTTGCATTTTGGAGGTTTTGCCACTGTTGATACAGATTTCCAATGCCCTATAGGTTACAAGAGGCATTTTGCTGCACCAGTTGGTGTCTCAATTGTTGCATCAGGGCTGGACACGGTTGATTATGGTAAAGTATATTACTGTCTTCAAGAACAAAATGTGAAAAATGTGGGTGTTGTGCCTTCGCTTATCAGATTTCCATAAACAATTTGAGTTGAGCTGTATAGAAAAGTTCTTCACAGCCATATATTAATCTTATGCCTTACTGTTTGAAAACTATTTTTTAAATGTACTCTTATTGTTCAAAATTCATTATAATATGTAACTGAAAAGGTGCAAAGCATCAATACCATGTCACACAAACTATTAGAAGACATGCGGTATTGCCTTTGATGTTTGAAAATAATGTTGTTTTGAAAACGCGTAAAAACGTTTAAAACGTCTACGAAATCAAATATAGTAGCTCTTGTATATGATGTACAATTCCGAAAATGACAATTGATTATTATTAACGTATGCAGTGTTTGACCACTAGCTTGTGTTTTGTCTATTTTGTTGTTGTTGTTCTCTAGTGGCGCCAGTCTTGCATCAGTCTTGTATCAGCCTTGCATAATAAATCAATTATTCCTTATATTTTTTTTCAACTGTGTTACGGACTGGTAATCGCGGTGAGATCTTGATACAAATACTGTAGGACTACAACCCAATTTTTATGCAGTTTGGATTGTATGAGATGAAATGGGGTTTTTCAAGTTTATAATAAATCAAACTATGGCAAACGTGTTTTTCAGTTTTTCATCTAACCAGATCAAATGACACCGAAATTACATTGGAAATTTGGATATGAAATCAGCAGTTTAGAAATTTCTAGTCTAATTGTTTTTTCAAATGCACCTATACATTTCATCGCCTGCAATGCTCGTCAACGTGAAACAAATGTTTAGCGATGTCATTCGAAATTACAATCCAGTTATAAAATCCTTCAAAAGATACAACTGAAGGACCGCTACACAGCTCAATACCCACGGTATGGGACGGACTCACCAACAATGATACATAACAGTTGAAATAATTGCCCTACGAATAATGTAAATTTACGAGCGATGACAAATTCCAGATTCCACATCTCCGCTTTGCTAAATGGCCAAGATATTTCATCATTGGTCTAACTAAACTAAATTTACATCGGGCAATTCCCCAGTGCCAACTGGCATTTGGCCGGAGCAATTTCTGCCTGCGTAATACCCGTTTTTTAACGATCATCAAGAAATGAAATGCAAACTGTTTGTTTCATTATTTTACATGTTAAAAAAGCAATTTGCACTCATTTAAATCTTTTGTACCCGTTTGCAGATGCGGATTTATGGTTTCTCACAGTTCTCGCAAAAGAAGGGCCCCATGCGGTGATGTGGGCCCCATATTCAAAAAGAATTGTTTTAAAGACAAAAGTTTTCAAATAGGGCCCAAAAAATGGCTGCGAGAAGAGCCCCGCAGACCATACATCCGCCTCTTGTGACAACTATTGACCTGTGCACGGCTACAAAGTCATAAAAATGCCAAATTGGACGAGATCGTGCGAGGTTTCCTGCGATATCGTGTGAGACAAAAACAGAAATAACAAACAGATTTTATTTCCTTATAAATTAGATGTGATGTTTCAAAAATTTAATTGCAAAAGCAGATTTGAATTCGAACTCGTTGCTGATTGTGATTGGCTGTAACATGATCACACGGTATCATGTAAACAACAATGAAAAAAATGAAAAATAATCAATTTTTTCAACAAAGCAACTTAGCTGTACATGTAAACGTCTCTTAACATAGGGTGACCGTCTCGGTAAAACCGGGACAGTTCCGGTTTTGGATGCTTTGACCCAGAAAAACTTTCTCAGGATGTCCAGGGTTGTCGAGAGAGGGAAAGCCAGGACAAATTCCCAAACCTGTAGGTCGAAAAAATGCTTTTTTCTAGGTCCGAAAACCCAGCAGGGTTCCAGGAATTTGTTTTTTTTTTACTGGGGACTGGTTCACACTTCAACCTATATACGTTGGCAGTTTCTATTTATTAAATCTCGCTTTAATACTGGTTTCTCCCAAAAACGCACAGAAAACAGTCTTAAGCTACACGCACAAAAGAGACGAGGTGTTACAGTCAAAGGCAAAGTTACTACTAATTTATTCTTGTGGAACAGGATACAAAAAAGGGAGAGTCAAGCTACCACCCCTTACAAATAAATAACCAAAGGTTAAACACATTTTGTGACCAAATTTTAAAACTTAAAATGATAAAAACAAACATTTAAAATCCCAAATTATTAATTTAACAAATAGCATTCTTAAGGGACACTTCACTACCATTCTTACTTCTTTAAAAACCCTAGTAGGAGAGATTGTTTCCGGTTCCACCATTCGGTGCATTATGGCTAAATTTTTTGCACAATTTTGTATCGTTAATGGGTGTCCAGGTTTTTTATATCGGAAATCTAGTCACCCTGCATATTAAAACCATAAATCCAATTCAAATTCCCATTTTAATATTGCATTTCATTCGAGTGTAGTGTAAACGCGGCAAATCTCGGTACAAGTCATGTCATTTATCGACTTTTTGGTAATTCATAAGAGTACGTGATGAGAGTCGAGAAAAGTGCGAGCGCACAGAGATCCGGCCTCGGCCACGCGACCCGCAGTTAACCCCTTTGCATTAGAAACAAAAGGGCGCGGGAAACAACCTTTTCCTTCATTAACGTTGCAGTCTGCAATAAGGGTAAGAAGGCTAACTAAAGAATTCCCTTTTCCTGCTCCACTAAATTACCCGAGGTTCTGTCATTAGCCACTCAACAACTATGATCAATACACAGAACAAAGGATGGCTATGCTGGCTAATGAAACGTTTTGTTCTTGCCGAATTCAAGCTGGAGGTCTGAAAAATGTGCAAAATTTCATTTCTTTATTTTCCTCCCTTTTTATTTAATGTTTGCCAATAAATTCCAGGCAACTCAATTTGCAATTCGATTCAATAAAGAACAGGAAGACGCACAGTTTGCATGAACACGGAACGGAAACGTGGAGAAACAACAAAAAGTTTTCAATGTAAACAAAACAATTTAACTGGATTTAG
>JAQIXU010001914.1:0-14440 GCA_034701245.1 Strigamia transsilvanica | reverse complement strand
TGGCCACCTTTACTCTCTTGAGCAGATATAACGCCGCAGCTGGATATTGCAGTGGATGACTTCATTCGCTCGTCTATATTTTATTAATATCTTAAAACAGAAAAGCGGAATTTTTTTTAGCTTTAACCAGGTTCCCATTTGAGGTACATTTATAAAAAATTCATATAGTTTAAATTGGAGAAACTAATTAATTTTTTTTTAATTTTCAAAAAGATAACAAGTCGAAGAACAGACTTCCGTTATTTTTTTTTGCTCTTTTCTTAATTTATTAGTTAGTTTATTAATTATTAGTAAAAAAAATAATTTTTTTGTTGAAATTTTAACAGGAATACAAGTAAATTTCTTCTGTGTTGCGATAAATATGAGTTTATTTTCGACATGAACCAAAAACCTGCTAAATTTGCTTATACTCAGCTCACAGCTGGCACGCCAATCTACACAACTTGAATCTTGATAAAAGGGATAACGAAACACTTATTAAACTCAAAAAACAAAATATTTGCGCATTCGATAATAACAACACGGCAGACTTTTGTTATTATCGAATGCGCAATTTTTTTTAGAAATATGAAATACTTCATTGGAACTGAATTTTACACGCATAATTTTATCAATATTGCTTTCCAAGTCTTGAATTACTTATTGTGTGTGAGAAAATCGCCTGCAATTACACTGAAAAGTTATCGACGAAGTAAAAAGTTGGCAGAATAAAATCAACAATATATTCTTGGCAGAATTGAATAAAAAGTCACCAGGGAATTTATAGAATTCAAGCAAAAGTCTTGAAAATTCTTTGGTGACCTCGACCACGACATTGCTACCCCTGCGGTTTCTGCACCTCAGGACCTTATATAACAAAGATGGCAATCAAGGTCGCAGTAAACTTTACCAACTTAATGAACTGCCAGGTTTTGGTATTGCAAATATAGTATGCAATAAGTAAAGAAACCCGTCTCCGGTTCCTTCCGCAGTATGATTTCTTCTGGGAATTAAGTTTTCATGTTTGTACAGATCTTTTATGTCAAGAGAAATGCGCATTAATCAGAACTAATTTATAATCAGGTGCAGAACATGTAGAATTATGCATGGGCCCATAAACTTCCAGTTTCGTATCTGCAGTCACAAGTTATAGTGATACTTGAGTTGAAATATTTTTTAATGCGTCGGAATTTGATTCAGAACACACTGCAATAAAACTCTCAATGTCGTCAGTTAGCTAAATTGCTTTTGGCCCACTATTGTCAGTTCTTAATAGTCTCATATAACTGACTGTTGTAATGAATGGCCCCATATTTTGCTGCTTTAATTAGTGTACTTAAAAAATTGCTGCTAAGCTTGGATGAACTAGCAAGATATTTTGAAAGCATACACACGTCACTTATTGTATATTTGCATCACGGGCTCTTGTCAACTTATATTATTTATGAGTTTTCTTTTTATGACAACTGATATGAAATATTAAATAGTTAAAAAAAAAAAAAGAAAAAGAATTTATTTATTTTTGTTTTTTTTTAAATTTATTTTTAATTTGAATTTATTTGTTTTTGTTTTTTTTGTAGAGTTAAAAACGACCAGTGCAGTATGCGTTTCCTGACTGCAGGGAATTTAGTGTAGCAAAGATTCAAGTGCCCATAGGTTCTTATCTTCACTTTTCCATGAGTCGCTCGTTTTCTTGGCCTGTTTATTTAATAAATTAACTCCCGGAGGAGAACCTTGGGAATTTCCTGCAGCAATAATGACGAGAGTATATCCTGTGCTTGTGAAGCTTGTGTATGATTTTACCAGTCTCTTCTCTTATATTTGCTTAGTATTGATCTGGGAGGAGAATTTTTCAGTGTATGGGTACATGATTGTTTTTTTCTTTTCTTTTTCTTTTGTCTATTTCCGTCTTGTTCTTGTTCATTTTTCTAATGCTGGTTTTATCTTATTACATTTAGTTTCAACTTTTGTTTGTTTTTTGCATTTTGCATAAATGTAGTTTATTGAACTAAGAGTTGGCGTAAAAAAAATTCGAATAAGTTGATTACAATATAATATGAAGTAATTTAATTTGAAAATTCAATAACTCGCATATCACAAGTCGCTTCCATCCAGAACGTATTTTGCTTATTTAAATATTCACTGAGTACTTTCAAAGTTAATTATAATTTTTTTCTATCCTAAATTCTGTAAATGTACCAGTACCGTTACAATTGAGTTTAATTCCTTATTTCAATTTCAATTTTAAATAATTTTTGTGTTGAACTTCTAAATTTTAGTGAACAATTTGCATCAGGTTATAACATTTGGAAAAAAATATTTTAAAATTAATGTATTGAAATTAGATTGCGATTCGCAAAGCAGGTCGCTTGATAGTTGTTGACTAGATGCGTGCGAAGTTTGTTCTAAAAGTATAGAAATGTAGTAAAAACTGCGATTTAATAGGATGGTTATGTGTCACTAAAGCCAGGTCTGTCTTTGTGTTTCACGTTTGGACAATTCAATTGGCTCTTGCTGATCACCTGACAACGACAACCAATCGGAACGTCTGAGAAACCCCTTGTGCTGTTAGAAGGGCATGGCTGCAATGCTTCAACAATGCAAACAACATTTAACGAACACTACAGTTCGTTCCCGATATCTTGATGCTAAATTCTAACTGCGCATCACATTCTGTGCAGACGATTTTTTAATTCCAGTTTTAATTTAGCCTAAATAGCCTAAATAATGTAAATAAACAACAATATACCGGTAATTTATGGCATGGTACTGAAATATTGTTGTTTTTTTTTCATTTGTTTAGCATTATTTGGTCGAATATGAACTGGAATTAAAAAATCGTCTGCGCAGAATGGGATGCGCAGTTCGAATTTAGCATCGAGATATCGGGCACGAACTGTAGATGGGGAAAACTCAATAGAAAAGAGCATAAAAAGAACCGAAATTGGCTTAAGCATTAAAAATAAAGCTCCGATAGATATAAAAAGAAAGGAATAAACTTAAGATATGTGACTATTTACCATTATTATGCGAAAATTCCGCAGTAATCTGTTAGTTATTGTTATTATTGTCTTTAACTACGTTTCTAATTTCTGCGGTTTCTCTAGTTCTCTAGTTCTCGATTGGTCTTTTAGAAAGTAGTTCGATCGCACAGCAGTTCTTGCAATGCCTATAAAGACTTTATAAAGCCTTTGGGATCTTGACCATGTTACGTCAAATACGGTATATAAATAAATAAAATCTGTTGTGTATTGTAATTTTTGATTGCAAACTTTTCCTCAGAACTGAGAGTAATCTGCCACCCAAACGACATTTCATTGACAGCTCCTTTTATCGACAAACATACTTGTCGATAACAGGAAAAATTTTCTAAAATAATATTGTCAACTTTCATTGGAATATAGCTAAGCGATGAAAGTTATTGCCAATGAAAGTTATTACCATCAGGAGGAAAGCAGTAGGGCCCCTCGAAATTATGCTAGTCTTCTAATTATTACTTCAAACAGCAAACAACCTAACAAGCCAAACTAACAATGGACATTATTATGACTACTGCCCTCACTTTTCTTCGTGGGGTTGCATATAATTTCATCTGAGTCCACATATCATTTCACATACATTTATTTCCATAAAAATATAATAAAATAAATAAATTTTTCCAAATTTTTACGGACACTTTTTCGAACAAGTGAACTGGCATCATTGGTACGCCATCAAAATGTCAAGAGCGTTATCACGACGTTTCTTTGCTCACCAATCAGAAACCACTTCATAATCCTCCAAACAACAACCCTTGCACACATTCCTCAAGTTTCTGATTGCGTTAATCTGCTAGAAGGTAATGTTTGAAGGAATGACTACACAGAATAGCAAATTATGAGCAAATAGCGCAATCATTAAAACACATTTAGTTTCATGCATTTTCACATCTGACTTTTTGTGTTAATAAATGCGTGTCTAATTGTAATTGGTGTGAGCACACACAATTTTTGTGCGTTGTATGACAGTGAAGAGCGAATGCCATATCGACATTAACATGCTAAAAAAGACACAAAAAATCACCGCTAAATCTTTTTGTTTATTTTACTCGAGCAAACTGTTACGATTTATCACGAATCGTGAAAACATCTATATTATAGAATGTTTACTTTTTCTCTATTTATTTTAATGATTTAATGTGTGGTCTGCTCTTCCATTTCTAAGATTAGCAGGGAAGCAAAAAAAAATAGTAATTACAAAAAAAAATTATTTTGTGAAATATTCTTTACAACCTCGATCAACAACTTTACTAACCATGGATTATTTATGTTCGGTCATTAAAACCAGGGACAATTTTTTCCGTTTTAATAACGCCTGTAATGTGTAATGAATGGAATCATTTCTCATTACATTTTTTTCCTTCTTCCTTGATATTTTTTATTATAATTATTTTTTTCCTTGAAAATACTAAATTAATTTTTTCTTTCTTTAGGTGGGTAATTATATGTGCTTGAGTGAGGAACTCGTGTAAGGAGAATGAATCTGACAAAAGGCAAAGGAACCTCATTCTTTTACCTACCAACACTTCTCTTCTTTATATAATCTTTTTTCTTGTTTCTTTTTTTCTTTTTTTTTTAATGTCGTTTAATGGAGTTTAGCTCATTCTCGACCCTATGTGTTGGCTTCTCTGGAGACCAATTTTCAAGCGACGGGATCTTCTATTTCGACGAAAAAGGAACTGCTGGATTTATTGGATGTCGAACTTCTTATGCATACGGCTTATACACAATCTCACGCTACAACTGGCAAGAAAAGATATTAGCAAAATTCAAACATTGCAACCGAGCCAGACAGCCCGATCCAATATAGCGTACGATTAGATTAAACTGTCAATCTTTTTTTTTTCTTCTTCTTATATCTATGTGAAACTCAAAAAAAGAAATGATGAAATATCTCGAGTCGTCACGGCATCTAATTTTATTGATCCACCAGTTTGCAATTTATTCTCTTTCTTCGTGAAAACAAATGAAAATACGGAATATTTCATCTTCCTGTTTAAGTTTTAATGAAATTAAACATTTAATATATAAAATAATTCTAAATTAATTTTTTTTTTAATATCTAGACTTTTGTTTTCGCATTGTGGAAATAAATTGGAGGCTTATTGCTTACTCGGTGAACAATTTCTTGGTACGGTTTTCACAACTTATAATTTGGGCCTCTACATTGAGCTTTGCAGGGTGCTCAAACAGGCATCGTCACTCGTTAAATCATGGAGAAAATTTGAACAATCCATCAGTGAATCTTTTATTAATGTCTTTTTGAGGTAAGCTAGTTCTTTATAACTTTAAGGAGTATCAATAAAATGACAATTTGAAGGAAATTGAACCGCGAAAGACTAACTAACTCCCGTTAGTCTTTCGCGAAACTTGAAGCACGTGTATGCCAGTTCACGAGTTGTGTAGTGCGTATTTAAATTCAAGTACCGGTAATTTCGTTTCCAAAATGTCATAAATAGTAAGGCTGAAAAACACCCGTTTAGTTGAATAATGGTTTGTGATAATGACACGCGCTTTATGTAAAATTATGAGCGAGTTAACTGGAAGCAATCATCAACCTAATGAGGTGTTTTGGGTTGTGACTGGTGAATTAGTTAATTTTTTTTATGAGATAACATTGTTCGTAAAGGTTTTAAAGCTTTCAAGTTGTTTTTAATTTTGTCTTTCACTGGACCGTGAAATTCAATTGAAATTTGAATACATTAATATGATCAGTCGTTTGTTTTCATTCAAAACTCATTATCTCTTATATTTATGATAAAAGAAGAAAAGATATTTTGTGTTCAGCTATTGGACGTTTTCTTTTATATTTGCTAAGAAAACAATGCAGCAAAAAAAAAAACGTGAGAGACTGATAAAGAATTGCGTGAGGTTTGGTAGAAGCAGTAGTGCCTTTAATCTAGCAAATCAACAAACGTTTGTGCAGCCAATTTACCTCAACACATATTAGATTGGCAACGACTTAGGACAGTTTTCTTTGAGTTTGTCCACTAAAAGGATTTGGCAACAAGTACAAAAATAGTTTAAAAAATATAACCATCCAAAAGCAAAACAATAAAAAGTTCTAATCTAATTTACACAATAATCATTAAATCAGTGAACACATGGGGATGCGGTTTGAAATTGAATTAAAGCGCAGTGAATTGAATAATTTGATCCCTTTTAGTACCCGCATTGGGGACAGTTGCCTATCAGAGATAAGTACCTTTTAATAAGGTTAGTCTACTTCTATTTGCCCCTATTCGGGATTAGATTTATCCAGTGATTTGGTCTCACCCTTGCTTAACCTTAATAATTAATTAGGATTTAATTGCAAGAAGAGGCGCAAAACTGGAAGAAATAACATCGAAGTTTAAAAGTTTTGCGTTTACCAATTTTATACGCCAGAATAGGGATCGAGAGGAATTAGGTTTCAGTCACTTCACGTCGTTTATTGCTAAACGTGCGATTAGTAATGGTTTTGCTTTAAGATTTAATCATCTAAAAGCTCCAAAGTGCGTGAAACTTGATTCAACTAGATGAATCGAGTATTTTCTGTTTTTATTTCAATTCATATTGTTTGTAACCTGATTAACAGAGCTTTTTTTTTGCTGGATGATAAAATCAACAGAGACATGGCAGTAAAAAAAATTATATTTTTTGTGGATAAGTCTAGAGTGGATAAAGATGGTGTTGGGAAAAAATCCAATGGTTTTGGTTGTGTTCTTCATCGTTACTACACTTTTTTAAACTAACACTGATTTGGCACGTCTTTGTCTTTGTCTTAGTCTCTTGAGGTAGTTGCAGAAAAAGTTTGACAAAGTCGTTTGAGTGATCTTTAATTACAATTACACGCAGTCTATTTCAGGGAAAGATGTTGCTTTTAGAGGTAAATTATGTTTATATTTTAATGTTAATGTGTGCTATTTATTTTATACAAAATTTTTATTTTCACATTGTGTAGCGACTGTAATAGTACATGACTGGAGAATTGAAGCCAGCTTAAATTTTGTTTTGATATGCAATACATATTTTGCTAAAGTGGGCAACTTTTTATTCGAAAATGTTGTTCATGCTGCTTCATTGACATATTCATGGCTTATGCCCACTGCACATATAAACAATATGCAAATGACATTGACTGCCTGTCGTAGAGTGAAACTGCTTGCCATGCCATTTAAAGAGAGAGAAAAAATGTATGTGTTTTAAAAAAAAATAAAAGCAAAGAAATGTGAATTTTGCATTGCAGAATTTTAAAATTACAAATATTCAAAGGTGGTAAACATTTGTAAAATGTCCGTTTACTTGATGTTAGTGGAAGGGAAAGGAATTTTCCCAAAGAGGGTTTGTTGTTGGTGATAATATCGATTTATTCTTCGGCTTTGATGCACTTGGCTCCACCTCGAGCGATGAATTGTGTACGCAGTGGCAGTCAAGTGACAGAAAAACTCTTAGAAAAATCATGTGATGAGCTCCGACAACGTGACTGCAATGCCAAGTCGACTTTACGTTGTGTTTAATTATCAATTCAATTACGTCGTCATGGGAATAAATCGAAATGAGCGAGACAAAAATTGTGCATTATCTGCAACCGAATTAGAATCGTCAATAAATGTACTGCATTTTTTTTTTTTTCTTTTGGTTTTTCTCTATCTCTCTCAAGGAGGATTGAGGAATTTCATTATTTCTTTTGTTTTCAATATATCTTTGTTTTTAATATTAATTTTTTGAATCCCAAAATCTTAAGTACTACCAGCAAAACTCATTTTGTTTGTTTAATTCTTATTGTTTTTAAGATTTATCAATTTTTGTTAATTTCTTTATGAAATATGTGAAGGAATTGGAATACGGTATTGAATAAGGATTTCTGTTTTCCTTGCAGCACTTTTATGTTATTTTTTTTCTTCTAGCTGAATAGGGTTTGCTGTGTGTCTGCCTGAGCTTGGAAATAGTTACCCGTGCCGACTATAGACGAGGCAAGCACCTCAGAGAGCAAGTCGTTGGCGAAATAGTGGCAAGGGAGAAATCTTCTCCGAAGTCATAAAAGGCGTTGGTATGGTACACACTTAAAATAAAAGCAAAGCAAAGAAGGAAAAGATCAATACTGCTCTGTTGAACTGTGGTAAGAAGAAATCAAGGTAGTAAAGGAGTGAAATAAGTGGGAACCCGTTGTTAAGGTGGAGAGTTTTATTTTGATTGTGAAACATTTTAGCCAGCTAGTTTGGATAAGAATTATTATGCTATTCGGATTGATTTTATTCAGGCGCAGGTGTAATCAAACTGCTAGAAACAGGTGATCGTCCACTACGAGCAGAATGCACTTACCAAAGAAAAGCATTCTTCTACAATCTTAATTTCAAAAACGAATTGAATGTCATTGGAAACAAGAAGTGATATGCATTTGAATCGAAGATTTTTCTTTGCAATTGTACAGGATGTTCGATAATTTGAATGGAAATTGCCTCATTTGTTAATTATGATAGGCAAATCGCAAACAATTTACAGAGGCAAACTGAGAAGTATCATTGACAAGAGATGACCATAAATCGCGCGAGTGTGACGTTGGATTTGGCTGCAGGACTAGATAGGCGTATTGCATCTGACCTGGAAAGTCGTGTGGGAAGTTGCAGTTCAAATTATTGCTGCATACGTGCCCCGTGGTACTAAATCAGAACTAATGAAGCTGCTGGAAACACAGATGTACCAGCTTGGCAAGATTCAATTGCGAAAATTCCAAACTCACGGCTGCAGCGAGTCGTCTTTCTCCTTCCTTTTTTTTTTGCATTTATTACTTTGGCAACAAACCAAGTGAGAAAATTTGGATGCCTTGATGCATGTATTCAAGAGAGCGTGAAGATTTAATTATCACTTGTTCGGGCAAATATTATCCAAATTGTGTAGGATTATTTGGTTCGGCCAGATAAAAGATGGAGAGGAAAATGCGCAGTTAATTTGCACTCGTGTATGTTTTGAATAGATACTCTTGTTGATACCGAATATAAAGTGGTCGATTGAAATTATTTATTTGTGGCGTATCCACCGACCGTTTAAAATCCATTAGAGTGGTTTGCACTGAGGGCGTGGATAAATTTATCTCGACTGAAAGGCTACATTTTAGATTTGAGCGGATAAAAATAGATTTGTTATGCCGATAGCAATCAAATGGGCCGATAAAGCTGTTTATTTGAGCCGAAATTTAAACGCCTCATTTTCAATTCTGCGTCTTTTAAAATAATATTTGAGTTTTAATTTAATAGCAAACTGTTTATCATCTCTCAAATTAAAAGTGCCACGTTTTAGCCTGTCATTGACCTGGCGCTTTAAATTTACATGTCTTAGAATTTATTGATTGTAAAGTTGTTGCACATTTTCGATATGCTTTCCAAGTGAAATTATTCATATTTTTTTTTGGATCGTGTGTTGAGGTTTTCATCTTTAGCAGGACCATATAATTTTTTTTTTCATTCTTTTTTTCTTTTTTGCTTTTGACGTCAAACAGGATCCTGCAAGTTTGTGTCAATGGTTCCCCAAAGAACTATAGCAGTTTATTCATTTTTTGTGTAAATTTTTAATATTCAACAAGTATGTTGAAAGTTGCTCTATCTAAAAGTAGTCACTAGAATGCAATTAGATTAAAATTGAACCACTTACTCTTAACTGAGAATATTTTATGTTGCACTCATAAAGTATGGAATTGCTCATGAAATTATGATTCAATTAACATATGATATTCTAATATCGTGGTTATGGTTTTACCATATGTTAGTTTAATAATTACATGATTAAAGGTTTATCAAAAGTTGGTCCATTACATTTTTAAAGATATATAGATGCAAGTTAGTGTAACTTAACTTTTCAATTACCAATTACCTAATTTAAAGCTATAGTAGGTGTACAGCTTCATCTTAGTTTGGTAATACGGTAGTTACAAAAATGTTGCAAACATTGTCTTTAATCTCTTGAGTGTTAAATCTCTTGCACGTGCTATGGAATCCAGGGACCAATTTGGAACGATCTCGAAGTATTGATGAATTTAACTTCGAAAGGGAAACTACTCAGTTATTCGATCAGTTGCGATTATCAAATAGTTTGTTGGACAAACTAACTACCGCTAAAGTGGTCAAGGCAAGGCAGTTGATCGCGCTTTGCAGCGTGCCGATGCTGATTTCATTGGATCTCTTGACAGCTAAAGGAGGCTTTTGGTCCATGACGAAAGAAAGAAAAGAAAAGAAATTAATTGAAATTAATTAAAAATCATGATGAAATAATTTGAGATTTTAAATCTGTACCGTATGCAAACTAACGCAATAACTTTCTTAATTCTCTATTTTCTTTTATTTAGTGTTGTTAAAAAAAACTGCGATGTTTTACTTCACCAAGACGGCGAGAGTAATATAAAACTTGGTCAGCAAGGTTGATGCTATCGTAAGCAACCACGAGACAAATCAAAACAAAACCTGAGTAATAAAATAAACATAAACAAACTTAGAAGTAACATTGAAATCATACATGTAAATGATAAACTCAAACTTAAAACGAACAACGTTGAAAACCAGACTGGAATCTTAGCGACGAGTAAGGAAGTGTTGGTTTGGTGAAGGTAAGAAGTAAGTAATTGCAAAGAGCTTATTAAAAATTCATGAATAATGCGAAAGCAGTTTTCCACACAGTTTGTAATTGGTTAACAACGTAATTTTTTGCAATATGCGTGTATGTCGAAAAGCATGTAACACATTGGAAATTACCTCTTTAAGTTTCACTTTGTTCGCCAATTATGCCTGTCTAAAACCTACAAAGAATAGAATTTTTAAGCACAAAAGAAAAGTTGAAAGTTATTAATTTTTTTTTCTCGGATTCCAGTTGAAGGAAAGTTGATAAAAAAAAAAAGAGGAAACAGATGACGACATATGTACGGCTTATATTATGTGAAAAAGAGACTTATAATCGATTTGAAGTGTTTGAATGCAATCTAAGTCGGAGGAGGCACGTGTCAAGCTCATGTCAAGACTCGGCGAGATTAAGTTTGCCCAGCAGGAGTTTCTGTCGTATTTTAATGTAGAGCAAGACTGGGTTGTCCAGCTGAGCGTCGTCTTGAAGGAAATTGATCTGCCGAACCCCCAGAGCAAAATTGACTCCTTAGTTCTTTCGCAGTGGGGTTTTGATTTTTTTCTCTTGCGGTTGTTATTGAAATTATCGCTGGGGAAAAAAGTCACTCGCTGAAGTTTTAATTTTAATAACATTATCGGAAATCCGAGAAATCGCTTTAAAAACGGTTTTTATGCTGATACTTGTGTTTCTTGACAAACAAGCTATCATTATTATTATTGATTTATATTTTGTTTTAATTTAAAAATATTTTTATGTTACAACGAGTCGTAAATTCAGTGTGTTTAATCAATGTGTGGCAGGAAAGCTATGGGGCAGCGTAAAAAGATAATTACAAGTGGGTTAAGATTTCTGCTAATGCATTTCCTCATCAAATGATGACGAATAATGAGCTATGTTCGTCTTGAATGAAATTGCGTTTGCTCAGGTTATTACGCAGGAGTTTTAACTCGAGTTTGGAAAAATTTTCTGGAAAATATAGCATGGGTGATAAAATATCAATATACGAAACCTGTGTAGGTTTTTTTTTATTTTTTTATTTTTGATTAAATGCGATGAAGCACATGCAAATTTGATTCAAATCCACCGAGTATACTCCCCAAGATATAAACAGGTAAGGAGGGAGTGTGTTGTATAAACCGATAAGGCTGGTTTCAAACTTTCATCTGCATGCCATTGATCTGAGTTGCTCTCGTTTTCTAAGTTTAGATCCGACATTTGTTTTCCTAATGAGATGCTAATTATGTCCTAAATGATGGCCGATGAAGTCGAAAGATTTGGATTTCAGTTTAATTATAAACTTCCCTTTTTTTTCAAATGATTCAGAAATCTGATTGTAATAAATGTAAGCTATAGAAGTTTCAAATTTCAGAAAAGAAAAACAAATTGATATAATTTTACATTTAAAATTCTTTTCTTTTTAGTAATACCACGAAAACAATTAAAGAAAAATGATACCTGCTGTTTATAGTTGTTCAGTAATTGATAAGTATTAAATTCAATTGATTCTTGTCGATTACATTTAGTAAAGTTAATTTTATTTTTTGTTTTAGGTTTGTTATTTAGATTTCTTCGTGTGTCCAATTAAAGTAATTACGCATTCGCAAGTTGTTCCTTTGCTATTGGGCATTTTAACTTTGAAGCTTTGAAATCAATTTGGATTAGACGAGCAGGTATAGTGAAGGAGAGAAGGAGAAATATGAAAAAAAAGAAATGGAATTGAGATGTTTAAAATTCCAAAAACGTATTAGAGTATGTACAGGTGGTGCTAAGAAAATCTTTGGTGTCGTTTGAAAATCCATTCACATACGATTTTTAGCCGACATCGTGGTGATGCGATAGAATTAGTAGCAAATGAGGTAATTAATTTTTATGGTGTCTGGATCTTTTGTATTCGGTTTGAGTAACCGGTTCTGACTGCACAAGAGTGGTCATTGAATCATTGCACAGATAATTACTGAGAAGAAATTAGTACTTTTTTAATGTTCAGCGTGTAATACAGTATCACGTCTTTTTTATGCTTGATTACATCTAATTAGGCAATTTAAGTTGGTTTAGTACACAAAATATTTTAACTTGCTGCTAATGTGTCTTCGAAGTTATTTATGTCTGCCTAATTTTTGTCATCATTAGTGTAGTGCAAATTAGTTGACTTCATAACAATTCAAGTGCCATGTGTTTTTGAGTGCACGGATTGGTTGGGAACGTGGTAATGGATTATTCTCAGCACTCATGTGTGGTGAAAGAAACACTTGATACGTAATAAATTTGAAAGGTTTTTGTTATTTTTTTTTAATTGCTTGCATCTGTTTTGCAAATGCGTCTTGGATAATAGCAAAAAAAACTGCCTTTGATTATTTGCTCGTTACGATATGCCATAATTGCACTTTTTAAGGACTATGGTGCACTAAAGACTAAAGTTCGTAGATAAGCAATGAATTTTCTAAACTTTATTTTTTCTACAGGGATATGTGTAAAGCGAAAGACGGTTTATACATATCAAAAGGGACTAGAAAAGCATCTCTACTCCTAATCAACGTGCTTAGTGCAGGTAATAAAGGCTAATGAAAGTTTGCAGCGTTTCTCGTCTTACCCCTAGGCTCAAGTTTTCTACTAATGATTCTCACCATGGCTGCTGAATACGTTCCGTTCAGGTTTGTGTGTAATTAAGAATTTGTGTACTGTGCTTGGTCAGGATTTGTTATGTTGGTAATTCTAATATTTCTCGGAATTGAAGAAAAGCAACTGAGGACTTTAATATAGCATTGCTGCAAGTAAAAATTTTATTGAGTTTTAAACAGTTTTCCGAACTCTTATATAGGTAAGGGTGGGGTGGGTCTACTATGAGGCAAACGAGGTTTAAGCCTCAGGCATGTGAAAAAAGTTTAAACCGTAAAGCTCCAAATTGGGGCCTGGTCTTTTAAGGGACCTGTGCCCATTTAAGCGCCTGTTCAGCCAATAACTGCAGGGTCAATTAAATTACGCATACGGTCGCATATGTAACGTATTGCCACAAAAAGTCACTATTTCCGTACGCAGGGATTTTATTGTGTAATAGCGCCTGGCCCAAATAGATGGCGGGGCTGTCGGGGCCAGGACTAAAAAAAATTAAACGCCCGAGCTCTGATCGGAATTTTATGGTACTGTAAGCTAACAAGTAAGTACTGTATGTTGAGGGGCCCCCTAGCAATTCAAATTAAAAAAAGCGTAGTCTAGTTTTTTCACATAATGCTTCTGAACACAACACAATATTGATGATTTCTGATTTACGTACGCTAAAAAAATTGTTTTGGTTTCATTTCGAGTGTTGATCCATTATAGTGGCTCCATCTATCGCATAAAAAGTAAAGTTACTCCTATTTGACCTCCTATTTGACAGCGAATCACAAATGATATGTGCAGTATGGGACTAAAGCGACGATGGCGAAATCTTCTGACAACAATTGGAATTTGTATAGTGCCCGATTTTCTCGTTAGATGGCAGGCAAGTGTAGAGTTTGGGGTACCCGCAATTTTTGAAAACCTCAGTTTTTCGGTTTTCAAAAATGAAAACCTTGGTTAACTTGTGAGTTGGGGTCGGACACTTCATGGCGCAGGGACGCCATTGGTGTTGAACACACTCAGGGAAACTTTGTCTAATCTTCTTTGTATGTTCCTTGTTTTCCGCTTTTTGATTTGGCATTTTATGAAAACTTGTTCAATATTGATTTTATGTTATGGAAATTGCTTTTTGTCGACTGTAGACTATATATGCGTGTTGTATTTCCTCGTCAAATATTGTTAATTTCGAAAAAAGTGCATTTTTCAATTAAATTTTACCAGACCCGACAAATTTCAAA